>JAGDQP010048403.1:0-13119 GCA_022664845.1 Lepisma saccharinum
ACAAAGTTTAAATGCCGGTGTAGAAAGTAAGCTTTCTGAAATAAGTACTCAAATATCTCGGTTAACTGAAAGTTTTGAATATATGTCTAATAAATACGATGATCTATTAAAGAAATTTGAAAGTGAAATAAAAGGAAATGCAAAAAGGGATAGAGAAATCGAGGATTTAAATAAAGAAAATACTCTATTGAAAAAGAAACTAGACTCGCAAATCGTAATGATTAATGACTTAGATCATTACAGCCGTAACTGCAATATAGAAATTCACGGTATCCAGGAACGTGTCGGAGAAAGTTTAAAAGAGATTGTACAGGATGTCGGAAAACATGAGAATTGAGTGTCGTGATGAAGATATAAATGTAATTCATAGAATGCTAACTGGAAGGAATCAGAAGAGAAAAGCTATTATGGTTCAGTTGAAGAATCGTGGTACAAGGGAGCTTTGGTTAAAAAAGAGGGTTACAGGGCTTACGAGTAACAATCTAGTTACAGGAAGTGACAATGAGAAAGTGTTTGTGAATGTTAATTCAACCAAAGTAAATATACAACTATTTTGGAAAGCCAGTGTGATTGCTAGGAATACCCAATATAAGTTCTGCTGGATGAATAGTAAACGACAGATATTAATTAGGAATAATGAAAATAGTTTAGCAATCAATGTGAAAAATGAAGATATACCAGGGTACCCAAATTCTCTTCAATATATTAACGGTGCTGCTCCTTAGAAGTTCGGCTCATAATTTTGTGTTTGACAGTATAATGTCAGATATCATGTATTGTTTCGATTAATTGTAACAAAAATAAGAATGATAGTGTGATAATTAAGCATTATGTACTCTTATATGGTTTGTTATTGTTCACAAATCAAGATACAAGGGAATTCAGGAAGTACAACAAATTTCTTGTTAATTTATTCGATTATATTTATGACTTAATGGACCACTCTAAGGCTGGGATTAGATATCTATGTACGCATGTGGAGGTTAATTGTCTTATTATTTATTGAACATAAAGGAGCGAAGTACAAGGGTGTGGTGTTTAGTAGAGATAAATTCAGTTTCAGTGTTCGCAAGGATAAGCAGCTGCAAGGGTGCAGCCTGTGGAATGGACAGCTTAGATATTTTTGAGGTTAGAATTGTGAAGAACTTTAGCCTCTTGAAACTGTGTAAGGTTCTTCGAACATATGGTCCTTTTTAGGATTTTTTTTAATGCAAGAAATTAATTCGACATGAATTGGTTGATTGTTTTGAAGGTGAAGGTTTGTTTCTATATCAAATTTACAATCTGTTCCTTAATTCAAGCTGGGTGTGGAGTTGAGCTGTAGGATTGTGTTTTTGGATGGTGTATGTAATAAATCACATGTTTTGCAAACGTAAAAATGTCCTTGAGAATCAAGGTAAGGGATTTTCTGAATTTAAAATTGATCTGTTAGGACAACAGTTTGATTTCGTTACTTCGTGATCATCATTTCTAATATTATGTTCGACATCAAGAGGAATTTCTAATATTATGTTCGACTTTTCTCCAGTTGTCTGTATAATTCTCTCGACTGAATACTACGTAGAAGGGTATAATGGTCAAAGAAATTTCATTGTTGTCTCGATGAATGATACAAGGAAACTCAGAAACAACAAAATTGTTCTTGTTAATTTATTGATTACGATTGAATAGACCACGTCTGAGAATAGGATAAGAAAACATCTGTACATATGTATAAATTAATTGACTGACAAATTATTGAATATGAAACGAGTTACTAAGGTGTCATGTTTAGTAGAAGTAAATTCAGCTACTGTATGTTTTCAAATAATAAACAGCTACAAGGGTGCAACCTCTGCATGCGATAGTATTAGTATCTTTGAGGTTATGAGGAAATTAAGTTTCTTTAAGAGTAAAACGCCTCGAACATAATTATGGTCCTCCTAAAGGTTTGTTTTAAATGTGCAAGATATTAATTCGAGGTGGATAAGCTGTTTATTTTCAAGCTAAAATTTCAAACTTTAAAAGTATATTCTTTAAATTAGTCTATCTGTAGAATTGAGCTACAAGGATACGCTTATTGCATCAGGTATGTATAAAATTCGCAAGTGTGGTAAATGTAAAAGTGTCCTAGAAAATGAAGACATGACGGAATCTCAATGTAAAATAATCTGAGCTCGTACTCATTATTTATAAGGGAAATTTCTAAAATTATGTTCGTCTTTCGTTCAATTACCTGTACGATTCTTTTACCTAAATGCTACGTACAAGGGTATAATGATTACGGGAAATTTCTCTGCAAAGGTACAATATGTTATATGAAAAACATTAGAACATGAGTTCAACTACAAGGGAACATTGATCAAAATGTAAGTTTAACTTGTAAATAAATAGCATTTTTAGCAATTAATGCAAATATTAATAAATAATAATTTACTCAACATTTTAAGTATATACAGTATTAGAAGATGGACTCTTATATCAATTGAAATTATATTTATATAGGGTATTTATAAAACTACTCAAATATCTTCATATTTAGGTCTTAATAATGGTAACTAAAAGTCAAATAGAAATATTCTAAAAGAACGTTAATTGTTTAACGACCAAAACGAATAACTTTTTTTTTAATACTGTGTCTAATAACTTAGATATTTTAGCAATTATTGAAACCTGGCTAAATCAAGAAGTATATAACACAGAATTAATTGATGATATATACACAATTTAGAGGAGAGATAGAAAATTCGACTTACTTGGAAAATTGGATGGAGGGGGTGTACTACTGGCAGTAAAAATAAGTTTGTCTCTTTTAGATTAGAAAAATATGAATTAAATATCACTGAAGGTTTATGGGTACAAATCCAATTGTCAGAAGTGGAAAAAATACTTGTTTGTGTAACTTATTTTCCTCCTGATACTGACGACAGGTACATGGAAGCTCTGCCAAGAACTAAATGAGAAAGATTGGAAACATGTTTACGAGTCAGAACACCCAGATACTGCAGTTGAATATTTTTATGATGAACTATACCAAGTTACTGATAAGTTTACTCCAAAAATTAAAAAGAGGAAAATCTATCATCCTTGGTTTAACGGTGAAATAATAAAGGAATTAAAATTAAAAATTAAACTTCGGAAAAAACTTAAGAGAACTAGGCTCTATTCTGACTATATTAACTATTCGGAAATTAGAAGAAATATTAAACATAATATAAAAATTCAGTTTCGGAGATACAATGAAAAAATTGAAGAGTGTATATATATATTGACGCTAAAACATTCTGGAAGTACGTTAAAAGCATAAAGAAAACAAAAACTGACCAATTGATTTTGGAATATAGGTAGATTGGTGGCACTTGACCTGGTTTCTAGAAAAATGGTCTCTTTTTCCTAGGCCGCCTGATAGCCAGGAGTCAATTGTCCAGGGCTGTACGATACCGGTTGTCACAACTTTTGGAACCAAATGTGGTTACTTTTTGCAACTAGAATTGGGTACTTTTTGTTCTCTTTTACGGGTCTTATTTTTAATTGTATTATTTTTTTAACAGAGTATGAACCTATTTTTCAACCCCCATTTATACAAAATTACACTACGCTACGCTTCTCCAACATAGTGCACAAGGCTACGATCCCTATTTAACATAGCAGAGATTACACAGGAATACCTTACAGCACCTTTTTTCCATCCCTTATTTAACATAGCAGAGCTTAGGCCAGTGCATAACATAGCAGAGATTTTATAAAAGACTACAAAGCCTTATTTAAAATAGCCGAAATTATAACAAATTTGAAGTCAAATTGTATACCACACCCTATAACCTAG
This sequence comes from Lepisma saccharinum, assembly GCA_022664845.1. NCBI lineage: Eukaryota > Metazoa > Arthropoda > Insecta > Zygentoma > Lepismatidae > Lepisma > Lepisma saccharinum. The sequence goes on from JAGDQP010048403.1 coordinate 3,806, forward strand.
ACAAAGGTCAAATACTGAAATTTTGCTTTATTAAATTTAATTCATATTATAAAAGAGTACGGAGCTACTTTACGCCCTAACCCACAAATACACTTGGGGGTAGTTGTGAATTTAATTAGAATTAGATCTATTATATAAAAGACTATGAGCTACACTGTAGATCCCTGAAGGCCTACAGAACATGCTATAGGTGGTTATAGCAGACTATTTGCTAGAGACTACGACGAGTCATGGTTCCTGATTGCAAAATTTTCGTCGGATTATTACCAACTCTGGATTTGGGTAGATTATGATGAAAAAAACAACAAGGCTATAATCTGTCCCCCTATTTGATATAGCAGAGATTGCATAAAAGGTTACGAAGCGATAGTTCAACCCCTATTTAACATAGCAGCAATATATGGTAGTTACGCTTTTTACTCCCCACATGAACCTTTTCCTCCCCTATTTAACATAGCAGAAAATAACGACACCCATATTTTATAAAAAGGCTACGACCCCCATATTAAACATAGGCAACGCGTTTTACAAGCACAACACAGAGGCATCCCTACGGGCACTTTCTTTCCAACCCCTATTTAACATAGCAGATTATAACAGAAAGTTGAAGTTAGTTTCTATACCACATTCTATAACCTAGGCTAAGGTCAAAAATATTAAAATTCTGCATTTACATTCGGTATAAGGGGGGGGGGGGCTATTAAGTACAATTTACGAAAAAGTGTCCACCTCGAGGTCAAATATTTAAAAGTGTACATCTCGCAAACCAATTGACATATTGAAATTCGGTTTTAGCATTCGGCATGGTGGCATTAAGTAAAATTTATTAAAAAGGTAGTGACCTCGAGGTCAAAGGTCAAATATTGAACCGTGTATATCTCGTAAACGGCTAGACGTATTGAAATTCTGTGTTGACATTCGGCATGGGGGCAATAAGTATAATTTGGGAAAAAAGTAGTGACCTCGAGGTCAAAGGCCAAATATTTAACCATTTATATTTCGGAAACAACTAGACATATTGAAATTCTGTTTTCACATTCCGCATGGTGGCATTAAGTACAATTTACGAAAAAGTGGCCACCTCGAGGTCAAATATTTAAAAGTGTATATCTCGCAAACGAATTGACATATTGAAATTCTGTTTTAACATTCGGCATGGTGGCATTAAGTAAAATTTGTGAAAAAGGTAGTGACCTCGAGGTCAAAGGTCAAATATTGAACCGTGTATATCTCGGAAACGGCTAGACATACTGAAATTCTGTTTTGACATTCGGCATGGTGACATTAAGTACAATTTGTATAAAAAGTGGTGACCTCGAGGTCAAAGGTCAAATATTGAACCGTGTATATCTCAAAAACGGCTAGACATATTGAAATTCTGTTTTGACATTAAGCATGGTGGCATTAAGTACAATTTGTATAAAAAGTGGTTGTGACGCGGGGGAATTATCCAAAAGACGTCACAATGCTTCTCCATTAATGGGATTCTAAAATGTACTATCTGGTTTAACCCGCGGCTAGAATCAATGATCTGAACGGATCCTGAAAATATCACTATGCGTACTTGGTTATACCAATAGTTATGGAGTCCCTCCTTTTTTAGTCTTACCAGCACCATCCGACTAGAAACTCATTACGTGTATAAAACATTAAGCTAATTGTTAGTCAGTAGAACGCACAGCCAAGGTTGCAAATAGTTAATTTATTACAATATTAAAGTGATTATCTCAAACAAGATGGCTACACTGAATACCTAATGACAACTTCATAACACATGCTTATTATATGCAATTAAAAAATATCATCGCTATTGAAAACACAAATGTAAGTGCCCTTACACATCTGGTATACCAATTAGATATAAACACACTGTAATGGCTCGAGCAATTAATACTTATTTTTGGCTGTGATTACATAAAATATACTTCCTGAGTCGTTAAAAATTTCAAATGATGCGATAACGCGCTAAAACACAAACAGAATGATGATTACAGTTCCAGAGATGTTCAATGAACTTTCAGTTATAGCGACCAAAGATTCAGTCATGACGAGTCATCGTGAAAGATGATAAATGTGGCCGATAAGGTACAAAGTTTCCCAAAAACTTCATATAACACCACACTTGAAAACCACACAGATATTACTTCCATCTGGCATTGGACCACATCTTACTTGACTTGAATACAATCGTTTGACATTGAACACTGAGATTACAGTTCCAGGAATAACAATGAAAGTTTTGCAGGATTAAATAACTGTTCTGCACACACTGAATTATCCACTGACTGCTACATTTATATTATGGTTTTAATGTTAACTATTGGAGCAGCAATAATACGAAGTTCAGGTAGAAGCACAGTCCGTCTCGCCATGTCCTGCCCTATCCCGGTCTGGCGATGGTGGTCCCAACACCTACGCGATTCATCAGCATACATTCGTCATTCGTCTGTTGCAAGAGCAAACATCACGTGAGTCGAGAAGAAAGATGTATGTTGTTCTCTCGACTGCGTTTCAGTTCAATTCTGCTGAATCACCATCCAAAAGAAAAATTATGTCTAGGTGATCCATACAGGATGTTCATGAATTCAAGGTTTTAACTGCACCACTAAAGAAGGAAATTCCATTCCTTCACATGGTGACCTCAAGGTCTCAGGTCAAATACTGAACCGTGTATATCTCGAAAACGGCTAGACATTGAAATTCTTTTTTGACATTCGGCATGGTGGTATTAAGTACAATTTGTTAAAAAGTGGTGACCTCGAGGTCAAAGGTAAAATATTGAACCGTGTATATCCCGGAAACAACTAGACATATTGAAATTCTGTACACTACGGAAAATAAAGAAAATGCATTCTGTACCACGTTTATAAATATTAAGTGTACATTTAGGGTACATCTAGAGAAACCATAGTCCTCTGTTTATACTATGAGTAACAGTTCTTAAATTTAGTTTAGCTAAAGTGTCAAACTAGAGTTAGTTTCAGGTTTCAGGGTGGAAAATGAATTCTATACCATATTTTTGAACATAAAGTGTACGTTTATGGTACTTTATAGCTTTAGAAAAACCAAGTTCAAAATACAAATAGAGAAACCATAGTTCCCTGTTTATATGGTAATCAATACTCCTCAATTTTAGTTTAGATAAAGTGCCAAATTAGAGTTAGTTTTTGGTTTTAAAGAGGAAAATGCTTCTGTACCAAGTTTTGAACATAAAGTATAAGTTTAGGTTACTTTGTAGCTTTAGAAAATTTAAGTATTATATGTGAATGGAGAAGCTATAGTCGTGTGTTTATACTATAATTAATAGTTCGTAACTTTATTTTAACTAAAGTGCCAAGTTAGAGTTAGTTTTAATTTTCAAGCAGGAAAATGTATTCTGTACCACGTTTTTTTAATATAAAGTGTACTTTTAAGGTACTTTGTAGCTTTAGAAAAAGACAAGTATTATATATAAATGGAGAAGCGATAGTCATGTGTTTATACTATAATTAATAGTTCTTAACTTTATTTTGGCGAAAGTGTCAAACTAGAGTTAGTTTCCGGATTCAGGGAGGCAAAATGTATTCTGTACCACGTTTTTGAACATGAAGTGTACTTTTAGGGTACTTTGTAGCTTTAGAAAAGCAAAGTACTATATATGAATTGAGAAGCCATAGTCCCTTGTTTATACTAAAATTAATAGTACTCAACTTTAGTTTAGCTTAAGTGCCAAAGTAGAGTTAGTTTTATGTTTCAAATATTAAAAATGCAATTTGTACTAATACATGTCGTTTTGTGCATTGTATTCGCTAATTATTAGGGGAGTGAAATATGTATGCACTCGAATTTTACAGTATGTGAAATTTAAAACTGAGATTGTATTTACTGCTGCCTTCGCTAAAGAATAGAGAATGACATGGGGCATTAAGATAGTATTACATGATGGAAATTTTAAAAAAATGTATATTTTGCTACTATACGTCTTCGGTAAAGAATAAAGACAATCAGAGAATAAAATGTACACAAAGGTCAATTCTAGAGTATACGAAATTTTAGAATTGAAATTACACGGGCTTCCACTGGAAATGAATGCCTTTATTATTTTGTAGCTATACAGCCCAATGTAAAATTACCCCGCTATTGCCTTAAATTGTATATTTTTTCTTTTGTTTGCGGGAAGTATACGAGTTGTTCGAATACTGCTTACTCCCCTGTGCGCACTACCATCTATTTTAATTTTGTTTTACTAAATTGAGAAAACTTGCAAATTTTGACGCTAATACAAAACAACTTTTTTTTTGCTTCCACAATATAGTTTGTTCTGACCTGCAAACAAAAATTACACATGTTTAGCGCCAAGGACTAGCCAAATGCACAACTTGAAAATAATTTGACCCTATAGTGTTTTGTACAGAATATAGATTTTTTACTGTCAACAAAATAATGGTATGTGAGACGTTTTTCAGCTGCATGGGTTAAAATACTCTTTAAGTAGAATTCACCCTAATATTAGAAGTTTGTTGCTTTGAATGGCTAAACCTGTATGGGAACGTCTTTTTTAACCCATGCTTTTGAATATAGCATGTAATTCAGGTTGCAAAATACTATTTTCAAATGTAATGTGTCGTACAAAAGAATTTATAGGTCACATTCTAAGTAGAAAGGTTGTGTTTTGTTATTGGGAAGGAGAAAGGACTGTAGTTTAAGTAAAGAGCTTGTATCTGTGGGAAAGAGATATTAGAACATAATTTTTGAGGTGTTATTAAAATTCGAAAAATGCCATATTGAAGAGAGCTTGCTTAAATTTTCTTCAGAATAAAACTTGCACAAGTGTATATTAAATATAGGAATTGATTTAAAATGTTTGTACTCACGCTTTTGCAACCACATAAAGTACTTGTATTTTAAGGAGACAAGACGAAGATGATTGCATAATTTTCTGTGCTTAGTTTTACTTGCCCTACCACCTATTTTTAAATTTTGCCTCTGTTTTTTGGTCTTAAAATTAAGAAACGCGTAAACTTCATTCACCTCTATAAAATGGCAAATGGGCGGGCTTCCATCTATAGCTATACTTGTCTAGCGCAGAAAATTAAATACGTCTATTGTTTGCCCCCTGTAGTGTTTTGTACAAATAAGGGCGTGTGAAATATTTTCCACTTCTTTGGTAAAATACTGTTTTAATTAAAATTCGCCCCAGTACTAAGTGTTTGTTACTTTCAATGGCTAAACGTGTGTAAACTATTTCTCAACCCCTGTTTATTTTAGAATTCGCCATATTGGAGAGAGCATGCTTAGGTCTTCTTGGGAAGGAAGAAACTTGCATAATGGGAATATCGGGAATTAATTTAAAATGTTTGTAATTTACGCTTCTTGTTAACATGGAGTACTTGTAGCATGAATTTTAAGGAGAAAAGAACAGATTTACATAATCTCGACTACTTCGAAAAACCTCAGCATAATTTAGTCTTTCTAAAATGTAATTGGATACAAAGACAAGCACTGTTTGAAGTACTTTGAATAAAACGAAAGCTAGAAGAACTGAAGGCAACTTAAAAAAGCAAATTGCCAAAATATGTAGTCTGTAGGAACGGCTGATCTGTTTTTCAACCCATAATTTTATTTATACAGCATGTTTTTCTTTTATATTTATGACTAAAATACTTTTAAAACTGGCTGCAACTCGCTTTTATATTCACATCCCTATGGTCTTTCTGCAATTGTTTGTATGCTAATGACATTACCGCGTTTTTTATAGGCATATTTACGCAACTTGGTTACATATTAGTCTCCATAAAAAAAGCCTGCCTCCTCCTCTCACAAAACAATAGACACTGTCACACGAGGTAATAATTGATTGACAAAGCCAATAAATTGCAGAGAGAACTAAATTCTGACTTAGACGGCTACAAATATACAATGGAACAATAGCTAAATCTCTCTCATTTTTGGTAGAGCTTCATAAAATTGCATTTAGAAAAATTTATATGCACCAGGGTTATAGGCATTATTTAATTTGTAAAAGTCAATTTCAATTAGTAAACTAGGATAATGCCTATCCTCAGTTAAACTTGTGTCTGATGAAAATAATCTTACATTCTGGACATTGGTTAAGATTATATCAAGTATTCTATTATTTGAATTTATCACAATATTTAGTTGTGTCATATTTAAAATATTAATAACTTCTGTAATTTTTTCTTCACATTCCGTTAATAATATTAAAAATTCGATTTAAATAATCCGTTACAGATTTTGGATTTAGATCTCCTAATATTATTGTTCTCTTAAATAAATTATCTTTACTAATTAATTCCAAGTTTTTTAAAAAGTCCATGTACCTGTCGTTGTCAGTATCAGGAGAAGAATAAGTTATATAAACAAGTATTTTTTCCACTTCTGACAATTGGATTTGTACCCATAAATCTTCAGTGATATTTAATTCATATTTTTCTAATCTAAAGGAGACAAACTTATTTTTTACTGCTAATAGTACACCTCCTCCATCCTCTTTTCCAAATAAGTCGAATTTTCTATCTCTCCTGCAAATTGTGTATCTAACATCAATTAATTCTGTGTTATATACTCCTTTATTTAGCCATGTTTCAGTAATTGCTAGACTTTAATTACCATTATTAAGGCAAATATGAAGATTTTTGAGTAGTTTTATAAATACCCTATATAAATATAATTTCAATTGATATAAGAGTCCATCTTCTAATACTGTATATACTTAATATGTTCAGTCGATTATTATTTATTAATATTTGCATTAATTGCTAAAAATGCTATCTATTTACAAGTTAAACTTACATTTTGATCAATGTTCCCCTGTAGTTGAACTCATGTTTTAATGTTTTTCATATAACATATTGTACCTTTGCAGAGAAATTTCCCGTAATCATTATGCCCTTGTACGTAGCATTTAGGTAAAAGAATCGTACAGGCAATTGAAGGAAAGACGAACATAATTTTAGAAATTTCCCTTATAAATAATGAGTACGAGCTCAGATTATTTTACATTGAGATTCCGTCATGTCTTCATTTTCTAGAACACTTTTACATTTATCATACTTGCGAATTTTATACATACCTTATGCAGTAAGCGTATCTTTGTAGCTTAATTTAAAGAATATACTTTTAAATTTTGTGTAGAAACAAATTTTAACTTCAAATTAAACAGCTTATCCACCTCGAATTAATATCTTGCACATTTAAAAAAAATCTTTAGGAGGACCATAATTATGTTCGAGGCATTTTAGTCTTAGCTTCAAGAGGCTTAATTTCCTCATAAGCATAACCTCAAAAATACTTATGTTATCTCATGGAGAGGTTGCACCCTTGTAGCTGTTTATTATTTAGAAACATATATCAACTGAATTTACTTCTATTAAACATTACACCCTTGTAATTCTTTTCATATGCAATAATTAATTTTTACGTATGTACAAAGATATTTTATCCTATTCTCAGTGGTGTCCATTAAGTCATAATCAAATTAATTAACTAGAAAGATGTTGTACTTCCCAAATTCGCTTGCATCCTGATTTATATTGAACAACACAAAAGAGAAATTTCCTTAGTAGTTATACCCTTGTACGTAGTATTTAGTCGAAAGAATTATACAGACAATTGGAGACAAGTCAAGTATAATAATAGAAATTTTAATTAAACTCAAACTGAACAGATATGAGTTTGATTTGGTAGACATTTTAACTGACTGAACAGACTGAACAGACATTTTAAGTTTAGAAATTACCTCATGTTTTTATTTTCTAGGACATTTTTACGTTTGTAAAACATGTAATTTTATACAGATCTTATTCAAAAGCGCATCTTTGTAGCTCAATTCTACAGATAACTAATTTAAAGAACAGATTCAAGATTTAATATAGAATCAAATTTTCAACTTCAAAAATAACTGGTAATCCACCTCGAATTAATTTGTTGCAGAAAAAAAATCTTAGAAGGACCATATGTTCGAGGGGTTTTACTCTTAACTTCCTCATAATCATAACCTCAAAGATACTTAGGGCTAGTTTTTCATTGTCTGGTTAAAGTACAGGTTAGCTAGTAACTAACAGTTAAACTCTAACTGGTGGTTTACCCGTTTTTCAATGTCTAGTTAATGCATAACCAACAGTTAAACTGAGCAAACTGGTAGTTAAATTAACCCGTACTTCTACCTCCAGTTAACGCGCTAACTGGAGGTTTTAAAGAAGTTTGGCAATTGCCACGTGTGAAAGATGTTGCATATGATTTCTGATTCATCCTCTTCCGATGAAGAATGATAGAATTGTATTAGAATTGTATGATAGAAGGATGATAGAATTGTATTAGAACACAAAGAAAACATCACAGTTCTTCTATCCAACTTTTTAACATCTTTTTTTTTAAATTCAGATTCAGTTATGTGCGGTACGAAAAATTTTGTTTTGAGCTGGCTGGGGCATGAAGTCAGTTTGTGTTTGCAGTCCCTCATAATGTAAAAGTTACAAGAATGATGGAAGTGTGTTGTGTTGAAACGCGATGTTTACTTTTGGAGCTCCAAAAATGTAAAATTTACAGAAGAAATGTAATATTTTCAGTTTGTGTGTAAGTATTGAAACAGGAAATTTAACGAAGGTTGTAGTGATGCAAATGTGAAAAAGCAAAAACAGTGTCTGGGAGTTTATTTGATTTCGAGTAGAGAGTGCACATTGAGTGAACGTTAAAAGGCAGGTGCAGTGCATCGCGTATAATGGAAACTTGTTGTAAGGTAACTTTAACTGCGTTTGCTACTCGACATGTGTCCGTGATTTTTCTATCAAAATACGTGTCATTCATAACATGAAGTATGAATATTAAGTAGGTCGTTAGTATTCTTGCGCATGCCACCATATTTGTATGTGTTGATCAACACGAGTGCTTATTTAACAAAATAATAATAACACATGATATTTAGAAACGCTTTTTGGATTTCTAGTTGAAACTAGAATTTATGTGTGAATTATTTACAAAGTAATGAGTGGTGCTGAACGTATACATGTATCAGTAGTTGACGGAAGCTGTGATCCCGAAAGTAAAGTATATCTATATGAGACACTCATAATATTCCCCAAACGATAATGATAATAGAAAAACGATCATCTTTACTTGATGACTGGCAGCTTCCTCAAGTTTTTGACCCATGTGTACAAGGTATACCACTCTTTCCTTTGCTAATAATTATTGCTTAAACTCCTAGTGCCAGAAATACGAAAAGTGTCACGAAAAGATGTGTCATTATTATTTGGTTAAATACTCAATCCAGTTGGTCAACACACAAACATGGCGGCGTATGAATACTAATAGCG
>JAGDQP010048404.1:0-14760 GCA_022664845.1 Lepisma saccharinum
AAAGAAAAAGGGGTCTAGTAAAATGATGATAAATGAGTCAAATAATTTTTTGCGAGGTCCAGCTCTCGCATGTTCTAACAAAACAAAAATATCTATTAGTCTAACTAATTTGGTGTTACAGAATCACATGGTTCCTCTGATATTGAAAACATTTTTTTATTTAAAAAAATGCACTTTACATTAAAAAAAATGCTATTTGAAACCATATGAGCAAACAACAAATAACAATAATAAGTGGACTTCATATCGTATACTGGGACAAAAACTCAGACGTGTATCATTCACGGAACAAACAAAAAGCTTGTCAAATCTTGATGTATTAGATTTGCCCGAAATACACCCAAGTATGCCCAAAGTAGCCCAAGCTGACTGTGTATTAAAATAAATTAAGCAAATTAAGTGCACTGGGAGATTAAAGATGCAATTACATTTCGTCATGCCATTAAGTGCATCAGGCCCATAGTCAAAGAAGGGGGCTAGTGGGGGGGGCTCATCTCCTCTAAATTTTCCTATCCCCTACCAGTACTTTATGTATGTATATAAATATAGTATGTGTTTGTGAATATTGTCACAGCCTTAGCCCCTCCCCCCTTACGGTTTTCCTCTGGCTACGAGCCTGAGTGCATCATGTCAAACGTATGTGCATTTTATGAAGTAAAACCTTCATCTGAGCGACAAGTTGATGTTAAGCGTGTACAAATACTCACTCGGTGTTGACAACTAGTGTTTCCCACTAGACGAGACAAGACAGAGTAATGTCTGTGGAAAACGAGACAAAAAAAAACAAAAAAACTTTCGTAATATACAATATACATCTTTTCGAGGAGAAACACTTTCTGAACAAGACATTTTAGCGACGAGACAACCTTAATCTCGTCTCATGGCCAACACTACTGACAATTAACTTTTAATGGCTAAAATGAGTGCAACAGAGTACGAAGAAAATTCAAACACTTCACGACATTTTTTTTCAAATAGCTTCTATATCGTTATACCTATCTGCACCAAAATTGGCATAAGCATTATTCAACACAACAAAAAATGCTGTGGATGTCGACGTCCCCAAGTACTCCAGTTGTCAGTGTTGCCAATCCAATTTCTATAAAATGCAGTTTTAAAATTGGTTTCCATTACGTTAGACGTAGCAGCACAAAACTTGGTATAAAGATTATTCAACACAATAGAAAAAAATACTTCGATTTGATCAATGAGCGATTTCCAACGATTTTTCGATTTGAAAAAATTCAATATATTGATTTTTTGATATGCCGTTCGATCTTCGATTTGTCAGTGATATCGATGTTTGATATCTTACTCTTACTTACTTACTCTATGGCTTACGGAACTCTCAAGTTCATCGTTGCAGTAAGAAACGTTCTTCTTTATCCTGAGCAAGATCAAGTCATTTTCTTCACAAACACCTACTTCTCAGAGATCCCTTTTAATATTATTATCCAAACGTCGTCTCGGTTCTCCTGACGGTCTCCTTCCCTCCGTTTTACCAACCACGATGGAATATAATCTTCGTTTCTCTCTCATTAGAGCTACATGGACTGCCCACTTTAGTCGTCGTGATTTCATTATTCTTACAACATCGGATGAGTCGTACAGTCCGTGAAATTCTTCATTATGCAGTATTCTCCATTCCCCAGTCATCTCGTCCCGTTTTGGCCCGTATATCTTTCTCAAGACCTTATTTTCAAACACTCGTAATTTATGTTCATCTGCTAGTATTACGTTCACCGTAAAGTATTTCCGGCAGAATAACCGTTCTGTATATTTTCAATTTCAACTTTCTTAATATTAAGCGCAAGGTTTCTGGACTGAATAGAAACATGCGTTGCCCGATACTAGACGACTTTTTATCTCTTCCGTTATCTCTTTTTTGCTTTTTACATATGGTCCCAAGTATTTAAATTTGTTTACCTTCTCTATGTTCTCATTCTTCATTGTTACACACCTATTTCAGTTACTCCCTGTGTTTCGACTTGTTATCATGTATTTTATTTTCTCTATGTTTAACTGTAGACCTATCTCATCGCACGTTTCTGCTGAGACATCAGTGTTACTTTGTAGTGCATCTTTATTGTCGGGTCTATGTCAGAACGCCCACTCGTCAGATCGCCCACTTCTGAAAATGGTCAGAACGCCCACAGAAACGGTCAGATCGCTCACCAAAACGGCAAAACGCGCAAATTCAGAAATGGTCAGAGCGCCCACCGGTCAGAACGCCCACTCGTAAAAATGGCAACAACGTTGGGTCTATGCCAGAACGCCCACTTCTGAAAATGGTCAGAACGCCCACAGAAACGGTCAGATCGCCCACCAAAACGGCAAAACACGTAAATTCAGAAATGGTCAGAACGCCCACTTCTGAAAATGGTCAGAACGCCCACCGAAATTCGAAAATAACTCTTAAAATAAATTTAAGTAAAACAAAAGTATTGTACAATCAACATGCTGCAAGGAAGGAAATATTGATTCACGGAGAGACAATAGGCATAGTTAATGAGTATGTTTTCCCAGAGCAGCTCAAACCAACCTATGCAAAGTTGACGGATGAAATAAATAGAAAATGCAAAATGGCGTGGAGCTCGCTTGGAAGATCACATTTTTTTTCAAAAGCAAACTACCAATGTGTCTCAAGAGTAAAGTTTGTAATTAATGTCTCTCTCTTACGTGTGATGATGAACGCCTGTGAAACTTGGACATCGAATGCGCAAACGACTCTAAGATAAAGACTCACGCAAGTAGTTATGATGAGATGCATGATAGTAAGAACTATGTACGACTAATGTATTACATTGGACTCCCAAAGAAGAAAAACAACGTCCTAGACGACGTCCAAATGCAAGATGGGTAGATGAAATTAAACGTTTTTGAGGAGCTACATTGATGAGGATTGCAGCTGAGCGAGATATGTGGAAATAAAAGGGGGATTCCTTTATCCAGAAGTGGATAGAAAACGGCTGAATATGATAATGGTTCCTTAAATTGTATATGCCTTCATATATGCCTTTCCAAGTTAATTAAATAAAAATTGTACTTAAAAGCTAATAGAATGAAATTAACTACATTTATCACGTTTTCATTCCAACGTTGAAAACAGCTTGAATTTTAAATTATATTTCAACGAATATTTTATTTCGTTCATATTGCTTTAATGTGGCGTGTTTTCAATTTCCCTTTTCTACATGATATATATATTGCTTCTGATGAGTTTTTCTAAGGCGATATATTACACTTATTGAGAAATACAGATTTAATAATAGGGTCGTTTTGAAACGTACAAAATAATTTTACCGTTTTTAGCATGAAATTTCACCGCTGTGTCCATGATTGTTCAGATAGTCACATTTTTAGAATCGTTTATTAGTGTTTGTGGTAATGGTATTTCCATCTATTTCGCCTTATTTACTATGGCAGCGTTAAAGTCGGTATACTTTCCTTCCACTCAAACAGAAATATACATACCAAGCTATTATTATGAGTGCACATAATATAACAACATAATAACACATAGCAGGTAATTATACTTAGGAAAGAAACACACGCGAACGCAACATTATCATATAAATAGTATACTCGCTGCTGTAGCCTGGTGGTAGCTTATGTGCACATCCACGACTGGACTCACTTGTTTAAGAGTGGGCGTTCTGACTGGTAGACTTTGTGAACGTTTTCCCAAGTTCTTTTTCATTATATTTGTTCATTATCGATTTAATATAAGTATTAAACTGCAAAAAAATAAAGTATTAATTGTGTACCTTGGTAGGGTTTGTATTTTCTAACCTGTGGGGACCCTGACAATCATTTTGGTGGGCGTTCTGACCATTTTTAAAGTGAGCGTTCTGACCGTTTATGCGGGCGTTCTGACCATTTTCAGAAGTGGGCGATCTGACCAGTGGGCATTCTGACCATTTTAGTGAACGTTGTTGCCATTTTTTACGAGTGGGCGTTCTGACCATTTCTGAATTTGCGTGTTTTGCCGTTTTGGTGGGCGATCTGACCGTTTCTGTGGGCGTTCTGACTATTTTCAGAAGTGGGTGATCTGACCAGTGGGCGTTCTGACATAGTCCCATATCGTCCTTTATTAAATCTACATCATTCGCGTATACGAACAATTGATCCAAGCCATACAACGTTAGTCTCTTTTTGTCCTCTGTAAACAGCAATGGTGACAAGGCATCACCTTGTTTCAATCCGTTGCGAATCTTGAAACTATCTGACATATTATTACCTATCCGTACTCTGCTTATGGGGCATATAACTTTTCCACACTCAGACAAATTCTCACTAGTTGATCAAGTTTTTCCGGATTTCCAAACTGTACGTACCAGGATATTGTATAGCCTTTTCCTTTTGACAGAGTCATATGCTATCTTAAAATCAATGAACAGTCCCATTGTATTCTCATTTCTTCTCTAAGATTTGTCTCAAGGCGAAAATCTGGTCCAACGTGGAACTATTTCTTCTAAATCCACATTGGTGATCTCCAGTTATTACGTATACGCTTACGCGAGTTAGCAGTATATTACTTAATACGTTGTAACATGTTGGGAGTAACGAAATTGCGCGATAATTATTACGGTCCGATTTATGGCCTTTTTTATAAACCGGAACTATTTTTAAGGTTTTCCATTCCTTTGGAAGCTCCTCCGTTTTCCATACAGCACTTATCAATTTATGCAATTCCTTGATTAGTGCCGTTCCTCCCGCTTTAATTAATTCCACTGTAACATTATCCATTCCTAGTTATTTGAAAATTATCAGTTTCTTTATCGACATTTCAGCCTCGAAATCGCTATGTTCGGGTATCCACGGTTCTGGCATATAGATTTTAAATTCCTCTGTTGTTTCTGCGTTGTGTACATTAAGAAGTTTGTCGAAATAACTTTTCCACACATCGATAATTTTAGTCGGATCTGCCTGAAGATCTCCACGTTCAGTTCTAATTATCCCTAATCTAGGCTGGTAACGTTTCTTTAACGAGTTTACCCCTTTGTACAGGTTTCGTATGTTATTTGTATTTCCATTTTCCTCTATCTTCTGAACCTTCTGCGTAAGATATTCTCATTTTTTGTTTCTGAACTCCCGTGTGGCGCTGCGTTTTGCGTTACTGTAGTGGTTGGTATTGCTTCGCTTTTATTACTTAGCCATCGTTGCCTTGCTTTGTTCCCGTTCCTGATGAAGTTTAAGGCATTCTTCATCAAATCAAGGCTTGTTTTTCTAATGTTTCTTCTCACGTACACGTTCCTTCGCCGCGCTCTTCACTATATCACGAATTGCATCCCACATCTTCATTATTAATGTTAACTTTATTACTACTCGAGTCGGCTAAGATTTCGAATCTATTTGAGATTTCCAGTTGGTAATCTGCTCTTACGCTCGGATTATCTAATCGTTTAACTTCGAATTTCAGTTGTTTTGATCCTTTGCCTTCTCCGTTTGCGATGCATAACTTTCCCCTCACTTTTGTTATCACTAATAGATGTTCGGTGTCACCTTCCGCTCCTCTGTAAGGCCTAACGTCCATTATGTTGGTGTGTCTTCGTCTATGTACTAATACGTGATCGATCTGGTTGACAGTTTTGCAATCCGGCGATATCCATGTGTATTTATGTTTATCTTTGTGTTCAAAATACGTGCTCTTTACCAGTAAGTTTTTCGACATCGTGAAAGTTATCAGTCTTTCTCCATTGTTGTTGGTCTTGTCGTGAAGACTGTATTTGCCTATAGGAGGTCTATAGTTTTCCTCTCTCCCTACATTCCCGTTGAAATCACCTAACACAATTTTCGTATTTTATTTCGGTAATCGGTCAAACAGCCTTTCCAGCTCCTCGTAAACTGTATGTTTGCTGTTACCATTAGCTATCTCTGTCGGAGCATAGATAGACATTTATTAAAACCGTGTTGCCCCATCGAGTACGATGTTTGATACCGAAATTCAGACATCGCTCATCCCTACTGATATGTCTCTTCCCGGCGCTTTAGCATGAAGGCTGTATTAGATGACAACCCACATAGCAAAAGCAGCTTGAATCAAGCTTCTTTTGGCCTTGAAACGTGAAGCCATCAAGCTGAAAACAAGCTTGTCGTGTCAACCAAAAAGGTCAAATCAAGCTTGAATTATGTTTGAGTTTTCAAATGCACGAAGTTTTGGCAAGGGGTAATCAAGCTTGAAATTGAGTTGTTAGATCAATCATATTTTATGCAGCAAAAATCGAGGTTGCATCAAGCTTGAAATATACTTGCCGTATCACGTCAAGCCTAACAAAGCAAAATCAAGGGAATTTCAACCTTGAATCAAGAAACAATGTTATGTGCGAAATCAAGGATCTTTGTCTTACGAAATGATATTCGCAGGACATAACCAGCAACTCAACCCGAAGTACTCAAACAAGATACCAATTCACTTTGAAAGTATTGCCTACATCTGCCAAATTAGTATCCCCCCCCCACCATTAACACGAAGTTATATTCGCGGGTATTAAATCTACTGCTACATCATAATTCTTTCAGAAACGAAAAAAAAGAGGAGAATATTTATATGTATGTGTGTAATGGATATGTGACTAAGTGAGTGAATCTGTATGTATGTGTGTGTGAGAAAGACAGTGACTTGTATGGCAGACTTAGATCGGGGGATGAGCGAGGACTGGCTGTGGGTGGGCCAACTGTTGTGACATCGAACCTTCCTGTGTGGTCCTATATCTGCAGGATTGTATCCATCACACAAAGAACAGCTGAACAAAAATATTTCCATTTTCTCTCTCGTGATTTCTCACACATATACTATATAAACAATTTATTTCCTTACTCTGTGCTGATAGGATGGCTAAAAATTTTGTTATTATGTTCTCCTTTGTTTGATTCATTTTACATTGAAAACCTTTTTACTTTCTTTATTTTTACTTTCCGTTTTACCACTGTAGAAAATAATTAGACCCAGTATTTGGTTCGATTCCAGAAGATTTATTTATTTTAAGTTTGAGATACAGCTGGAATATCCATTTTACGCCTAAACTAAATGACGTTAAACTATAAAACGACACATAACACAACGAATAATATCAATAATATAACGATTATATTACACAAGAGGAAATAATTCATATAGTTTTTTTTTTCACTCGATAGAAACTATTTTCAGATCCAAAATATTAATATATTGAATCCAAGATTATTATGGACAGTCAGTAATCTATAGAATAAGTAACGCTGCAGTATACACTTAATCTAGGCGTGATATGAAGGGTGTGAGGCAAGAACATGGTAACCCACAATGTTAAACTTTTAAGAAATTAGATTTTTACTGCTGCACAAGTCATTTTCATTGGCTGAAAGCTGATTTTTCACGTAAAGCTATACATAAAGGCTTAAAATAATTGTACCAAATCAAAATAACGAATTTCTATTTTTCATGCTGCTGTGTGGGTTACCATGTTTTATTATTTATACTATAATATTCTCTACCTAAGTCACTCAAGAATAAATCTTTTCACTGAACTCGCTGTAAGAAATGTTTAATTTACAAATTCTTTTCCTTTTTAGTGGCAAGCTGGTATACTTTTCCTCGTTTCCCGCCATCTTAATTGTTGGTTACCATCTTATGAATCCCAAAATGTTACAATAGGCTTACCATAAGTAAATATTGCTGCCATCTCTGGAGCACAATTTGAAGTCGGACAACATTAAACGACGCGGTATGATTCCTTTCCATCGGGTGCTGAATAACTAAAAAAATAAACATTTGTGGGTTACCATGTTTTTGCCTCATACCCTTCATATCATGAAGCAGACTTATAAATTGCGACGAGAAGTAATGTAGATACAATAATTCGGGTTTGCTTAAGCTACGTACCAATGGTATTCTTTGATAAGAGCAAGAAGAACGTTCAAAACAAAATCAATACGAGATCGATTAGAAATGAGGAGCAGTGGTCCAAATTGGGGAGCAATATTCAATTCTAAGGGAGATTAAGATTTTGTAGAAGATACTCAATGAATTAAAGTATAAGTAAGCTCATAGATATCTTATAAAGGTCACGTGATCAACGAACAAAAGGTATTCGTCAAACCTTTTGAATAGCTAAGATCCTTTTGAAATGCTACTTTAGCTCTGGGATTATCTTTAATAAAATTAGATTTGTTGATATTTGTAGATGAGATTTGTTTCTCCTTTAAAAATATAATAAGAAAAGAGGAATTTGAGGGATTTATTTTCAAGTTATACGCATTACGCCAATCCAAGAGGTTGGATGGAGATGGAATTTTGGAAATCAGAAACATCCTGCAAAGAACTGATTTCTCGAAATAATTTACAGTCGTCAGCAAAAAGAAAAAAAATGATGATGATAGATAAGATCGTCCATATATAAAAAAGGGAGAAGCCAGTGAAGTAACCTTGCAATAATGAAAGGAAGTTACCATGGTTATTAAATCGACGAGTTAATTTATAAAGAAAATAAAATACAACGAATTCTATCAAGAGTCTTACTTAGATGTAGATATATGACATCAAGCTTTGTATTACTGGCCACGGATTGTGTAGCATCTGAGAGTAACAAAGACAGATTGGTAGCAGTGAAACTGCTAAGAAGGAAGCCGCATTGAGCAGAGTCTAGAGTAGCGTAGGGAAAGGAAAAATTATGAAGTCTATCTTTGATGATGAATTTTTCACACATTGTAGGCAAGGGAGATAGGGGAGAAATAGCATAGTTCTAATAGCCACTGTTCAGAATTGGCACAATATTAGTCTGTTTCCAAGAATAAGGAAAATGACCTATTTAAAAGCAGAGATAGGTAAGCCAATAATTTAGCAGCATTGTGTGAAAAATATTCTCAAAATTCAGTGGTAAAAATGAAAAATATTCTCAAATTTTTCACTTTCTTTCATCAGAATTGTGAAACAGCAGGTATTTTGCAGATATGAGGGAAACGGATTTTTCATAATGGTAGTTTCCAGTATTCCAAGAGACAAGTGGACATCTTTTCTAAAATGTCAGTCGTCAAGGCAAGATCTAACAAAGATTAAATTCTTCAAATCTGGTAAAAAAAACACCCTATTTCTCCTATCTGTAAAACAAAAATATAGGATTAGATAAGTTTTAAAAACAGCCTTTTTGGCTCTGGCTGGAAATTTACTTCATAGTCCAAATGCACGGGTTCTTTCGTGGCTGTGAATCTTAGTCCACCTAACAACCTAAACCAATTGAATTATTTTCCTTCCATTAGCTATACTATGAATCGAATTGTTTAACTGAACATCGCCACTGGTTTCGACACAATTCTTCTTCAAGTTCTCACAGTATTTTTACATTAACATTCGACTCATCAATGGAAACTGAAGAAGATATTTCAAAGCGAAAGATTCAAGGCTTTTCTTCGAATTAACCAACAAAGCCTGCTACTGTCCCAGTTGTATGTCCCAACAATAACAATCCAATATGGTTCCTTCTCATTACTCGAAAATCTAGTTGGTTTGTCAGTTCTATGAGGTTGGGGAATTTGTCCACCACTTCATTGTGCAAATGGTAATCAAATGATCACACAAGAAAACTCCAAGCAGTGTTATCAATTGCCAGAAGGTACTCTCGTATTTTATTAAAAAAAAAAAAAATATATATATATACACAACATTCGTTTTGGTGTAAGTTTCTGGTTTTCCAGAAGATTTTTAAGAACTCCCTATTATTTCTGTTTCCCCTGATGTAACAACCCTGATAAGAAACTTTTAACTGAACGCAAGAACTGAAGAAACACGACAATGGTGATATAACGAGATATATTTTATTATCTAAAACAGAAAAATGGCTAAAGTCTTAAACCAAGTCACATAATTGAAATGAATTTGATTGCGGGGAGTTTAAAGCAAGTTTCTTACTAGGTATGCGATGTGTTGCGAGAATTCATTGTGTGTGGGGGGATTCGCAACCAGTAGTCAACTATCCTGACAGAGGTTTTTCTTTTCCCAGCTTCCTCAGACATACCTGTCAAATGCTGGAATGTTAAGCGCTAGTCTGCTCCGTTCCGCATCTTTCCCCTTCTCTATTCCGGCCTGAGCCATAAATAATTTTAATTTATGTGTATGTGTATGTTTTTTCTGTTGTTTTCGGCGTCTACAAGCACTAATTTCCTCAGCCGCAGAGGTCTTCCAATATATTTGTTGTCACTATTAACCTCTGGATATCAAATTCAAATAAACAGTTAAACATCACTTACCACCTTCCAAAGAGTTTTCTTGAAAACTGTGGCCTGAGCCAAAGATACCCAAAGGCCATAAATACATTTTAAAATTCTTGAAAAATTAATATCTGTCCCTCTGAAATTAAAATCTCCAATTGCAACCAGTTCCTGTGACTCAGGCAATAGCGCCTCTAACTACGAATTGGGTGTTCCGGGTTCAAATCCCGGCCAGAACCCTGAAGACTTTTCTTCAGTGCTCCCATCCCTGACGATCTGACCATCCTATCCAATTGAGTACCAGGTATTTCTGGGCACTTTAGGAGCAAAAGGCGGTCGAGCGTGGGACTGACCACTACCTCACCTTGTGCCGTAGGTCGAGAATATGTCTCCACATACTCCATGCGCATCATGCAGGTGATACTTTTTTTTATTGCCATAACGACTTGACATAAAATATCTGGTAATGGGACAAGTTCTACTCTCTCTCTCAAATAAGCACCGCGTGCGTTAAGTACCAAGCCAGTTGTTGGACCCGGTGATTCCCCGACTTCCAGTGGAACGTGTGGTTCATTTAACTTTGCAGTTGTATCTCATTATAAGGTCTTCTCAGGACTCGTCCTGTTACATGATAAAAAGACAAGTGTGAGGAAACATGAAGCATAACAAAAATGCGCCACTACAGCAAATAGTCTCGTCTTATTTCTTTCTAAAGGGCCATATTTCTTTTTCTCTTTTAATTTGCCACCGGCAGGAACCACAAATGTGTGACGGAAATAGTAATAAAAGTAAAAATAAAGTTTGAACATCCGTCTCACGGAAACAGTTTGAATTAATGTGTACCAAAACATGTGATATTGTGTACTTGATTCCAATTGAATTAAAAATGAGATTTACACAGGCTTCTAAGTAAGCACACAGCAAGACAGGGGATGGGAGGTTCCCTAATTTTCTTGCCCTCAGATGAAAATCTACTTCTGTGTTTGTAAATGGAAGGTAAAACAACAGATCGTGACCCTTACCTCAACGTTATAGTTTGTGGGTGGAGGCGGGTCTGCTTCGTAAGTGTTGATGGTCGATCCTTGCGTACACATTGACATTAAAGAGGCTGGTTCACAACTTGCTGCTTCACGTCCGGACCATCCGTCCTTACCAAGTTTTTCTTTTGTACACAGATTATCTTCATTCCAAGTCCCACGAGACAAATTTCAGAAAGTGCTATCTAGTAAGGGTGTTCGGAACTGCGATGTCAATTCCGAAAAATTTTGAAATTTCGACATTCCGATTTTCGAAATACCGGAATTCCGACTTTCGAAAGAAATCCTGATTTACATTCTGGAGTGACGAACATCCCTGCTATCCACAGTTGACGTCTTTGTTGCTATTTTGAACGGTTACCATTACTTTCTACGAAAAGTTTGCCCGTAGAAGGGGATTTATTTCGTTTTACTTGATACTGGCATAGACTTCAGATGATTATCTAAACATTGAATACTGACTAATATTAAATATTCAAGACAATATTCAAATGGGAACATGGATAAGACAAATTTTGTGTTGCTGGTGATAGCCACAATTGTAAAACTGGTGAAAATTAAGCCAGAGACATTGCTGTTGATTTTGAAGCGAACACAGGATTACAATGGCATTTAAAATGATACATTGTAAAAAAGAAATTAAACAAAGTGTAGTTAGTAGATCGGTGCGATTTTTAGATATGTCGAGAGAGCAATATTTTGGACATCGAAATGTCGATATAGAGATTTCGATATAAATGTTTTTTCGGTTTCCAACGAAATTTCGATGTGAAGGATAATCAATTTCTAATAATTCTTCAATATGAACGATTTTTCGATAGGCTATTCAACGATTTTTCGATTTGCCACCGATATCGATGCTCGAAATCGAAATTCAGAAAGAGCACAGCCTTACTAGTCAGATGGTTGGGTCCCGAATGAGGTCCCTTATTTGTACACAATCCATCTAAACTTATTTTGAAGTACCTCAGAGATACATAAATCTGGAACAAGATTACATTGTTTGTTTTTTGTCTATTGCTTTCGTAATCTATGACATCTTTTACCTGTATAAATACTTCGTTAATAGCAACAACAAAAATGACATGTTTACGTTTTGCTTCTTTCTTTTATTTTTTTACTTGGTTAAACAACATTGTTTGTCTGACGTTCCCAAGTACAAGAAGTAAATTGCGTATTATGCCATCAAATTTATGAACTAGGGGGCGGTCAAAGGGGACGTTAAGAGCACTAATTTAATACAGCAGACTTCTGCGAACAGACAATCAAAGACAATGTTTAAATTTAAGTACGGTATCTTTAGAAGAACAGAAGCTCGAAACACAAGGCAGGAGTGTTTCTGGAGATTATACACAAAGTATCTTCCAGAAGAAGTGTATTCTCGCATCCAGCCAACTCCTCTTCATCTTTAGTTAAATTCTTCCTCCTCCTCCTCCTCCTTCTTCTTCTTCAGAATGTAAACATTCAGTGGGAGGTAAAGCAATTTAATGTCGCCTTTCAGTAGTTCCGAAAGTGACGTTGAAAAATAACAAACAATTTGCATATGTGTGTGTGAGCGGGAGAAAGCAAGAAAGAGGATGCTAGAATAGAGAAGAATGTTCTTTTTTATGCACAAGGCAAACTGAAAGATAACAACAGTATTACTTTTTCCTCCCCTTTACAGTACTCTGGCGTCTGTCTCAAAAACGCATCTCACCATGAGAACTATCCGAAAATGGGCAATCGACTTGGCCAACGAGATCCTAAAATTCTTTTTAAGAAACCAACTTGAAACTTTTCTGGTCTGAACAATTTTCATTATATGCGATGCATACACTAGAGATTACATTCAACAAAGGGTTTCCAACATTCTGTCTTCTCATAAAAAACGTAGTTTATCAGGTGGATAACAGATGGCACTGCCTGCCTGCAGGATTCATTACGACGTAATTTTCTCTCTTGTCGTTTTTGCCCTCGGCAGGTAAAAATATTGTATTTGCACATTAAGTAATCTTGTATTTTAGCGTTGTGCTGTGTAAGCTGCTATTTTCCCGTATCAATGATAGTAGTAATCACTGCTATGCGAAAATAACTGTTAAAATAGCAGTTTAAGCAAATTTGTTAAAAGCAACAGTTTAGAAAAACTTTTAACAAATATGTTAATAATAACAGTTTAGAAAAACTGATCTAAATAGAAGTTTTCTTATTTCCAATTGTGGAAAAGAACTGTAAAAGCACAATTCTATCCTAACTTATTTATCTGTAGCCTGCTTGTAGAATTCTCTCATGCTGTTTGTCTTATATTAGATAATTTCAATCCCTGAGATTTACAAGGTAACCAAAATAGTTCTTGAATTATTTTTAGAAACACCAAGTTATGCAGAAAATATGTCTTTTCCGGGTTGTCCACAGAAATCTCCGTTGGCATCCAGAAACTTTTGTCAACATTCTTGCAGCTGCGTCATGCCTGGGGATCTTGGACGCAAAGAAGCCCGTGAATGCCTGCCGCAAGTCTTTCTCATCGGCGAAGGATTTCCTACGAAGGTGGTTGTCCATGTAATGAGAAAGGTTATAAACTTGTACCGTAATCCGTTGGTGCAAAGTTCGTGGACTACGATGGATGGCATTTTCCCCCAGTTAAATGGCTATATTGTATCCCTGGCCACCTGTACCACATGCGGCCTAGCATTGTCAGCATGGAACAGTCCACCCTTGCGATTCATCAATAGTGGCTTCTTCAGTACCTGTCTCTCACATTTTAACTGCTGCGAGTAAACTTCCGCAAAATGGTTTGGCCCGGTGGTAGCGGCTTGTAGTGTTCCACTTGGCGACTAGGCCACCTGAGACAGAGCATGATGTTGCGTGGGTGTAGAGGTGGTCTTTTGTTGTAAAGCACATTGTCTCGTGCTCGCAAGTTTGAGAGTCTCATACAGTGTCCACTTCACGTCGCCTGTGAGCATTCGCTCGAATATGGGTGTGTTGCGATAACGAAAAAAAAATAGTACAAACACGCAGTCACTCGTTGGTCTTTGTTGGCTTCCTATAAAGTGTAGGGCCACTTCCTCAACTTATACGCCTTCCCTATGTGGTGCAGGGCTGAAATCGTTCGGCAAGCCCACCGCACGTTTCACTGCTGTCTTGCTCTGGCCGCCTTCAGGCCAAGCCTCGTCATCAAGGGCCTGTGAAAGCCCACTGCGGGGTTCATCCTGTAGGAACAAATCTTTCGACTTGAATTTATGTACCAGTGCCAGGTAGTGCGTTTATATATATATATATATATATATGAAAGACAGTGGTGATCACAATGAGAGCTTCGGCTTTCCTCTCCCAACCCGTCTGGTCAGCGTGGGAGCAGTAGACCAATTCCTCCCTTCGGGGAGAGGCCTATATCCACTAATGGATTGAATATGGCTGTGATTTATAATATATATAGGGTGGTTCTCGAAATCTGTAAAAGGGCCAGGCCATATCTCAGCTCCTAGTACACACAAATCCTTGAAACAAAGAATATTAATACCAAAGTGCATGTGCGGAATCACGTTGTGATGCTTCTGAAATC
>JAGDQP010048405.1:0-14760 GCA_022664845.1 Lepisma saccharinum
TGAGTAGATGGAAAAGTGCCTTGGGTGTAGATTTTACATTTCAGTGACAGGTGGTACGTGCATTGCAAACTTGTTCTCTAGTTTACCTGGCTGCAGGCCAGAAACACTCTCAGTCCCCAACCCCACTCCCAAAAAAAAGGAATGGAAAAGAGAGAACAAGGGGAGGGGTTTTCTATCATTCAACTCTGCTTTGTCTACGGTTCAAACCCATTTCAAATTAATGAACCGAAAAGGTCTTTTTTTCTCTTTCCCTATCTTTGTACTTTTTAAACACTCCGCTGGTTGAGTGTTTTTCCATCAGTAGAAATACTTTTTTCTCCTCTGAGTTATTTTTTTTCCTTCTGTACACGGTTTCGTATTCATTTTTCCTATTTTCTTCTTTACTACATTGTTTAATGTATACTTTTAGTTATTCAACATTGCTTTGTAATTTGTTCTTCTATTCGTATTTTGTATCTGGCAATAGTTGTGATTTTTTTAGTACCTTTTAATAGAATATTGGAACCATTAACATTATGTATTTATGGCATCTTTGGCTCAGGCCACATTTTAGTAGAATCGCTTCATTGAAATTACAAGGAAGAATAGGCATACAGAACTACGTTTTGCATTTATGGTAAAAAAAATTAGGTTCAGTTTTCTTATGAACTTACGCTATACGCCCCATGAGCAAAATGACAGCGGACCGAAGGCAACGCGCCGAAACTCGCCGCCTGGATCCGGTGTGCCGCCGGTGCAATTAGATTAATGTCACCTCTCTGCCGCCAAAGCGGTTACCCTCTGTCGGTCCGCCAGAAATTCTGGCGTACAGCGGCTATTCTCTGGCGAATATTCAACACAACAGCTGTCCGCCGGGGATCGACGGCAAATATCCGACACGGTGGCTGAGCGATAATGTCCATCGGTGGATCGACAGCGGATGCGGCAAATTGTTTATGGGGATATCAAACAACAGCTATCTTGTTCAGTTTTGACCTCACATTTCTACAGTCTGCGACAAACAGGTGTACGATATTCGTGTCAGAGACAAGTGTAACGGAGGTTGCGTAAACTGTAGGCATTTATATAGAACGCCTGAAAACCAAAGAGTTCAATACTCCTTGTAAAAAATCTGGAAATCTGTGTAAGGATATAAAGATAAACATCATATCAGCTTTGCTATGGTAGAAGCTTTCACTAATATCTAAGTTTCTTAAT
This sequence comes from Lepisma saccharinum, assembly GCA_022664845.1. Taxonomy (NCBI): domain Eukaryota; kingdom Metazoa; phylum Arthropoda; class Insecta; order Zygentoma; family Lepismatidae; genus Lepisma; species Lepisma saccharinum. The sequence goes on from JAGDQP010048405.1 coordinate 1,198, forward strand.
TTTCGTGATTGTATTGAAGAACACCGATGGACTTAATGAGTAAGGGAGTTGTGATTACGACTAGGTGTTACTTAGATTGTTATTGAAATAGCAGTGATGAATGTATAGGATGTATTCCAATATGGAGAGCGCATATAGCAGACAACTTCTTTGCATTAAAACCAAACAGAACTGGTATGAAATTTTCTCGGAAAACGCTTTGTTTATAAAATACAGTTTCCAACTTCAAGTCCCGTATTCACTTGCTACTATAGTGACAAAAATTAATGTTAAGAGTTCATAAATGGTGCCTGAAAGCAAATAATATGCTATAAAGGGTCAATAATTATTAATAGGTTGTATATTAGATAAATAGTGGGTGCTACGCTCTTAATTTACACGAAAAAGGAATGGTTTTATTAAAATTGAAAATATAAAGTTTTTATCTGTGTATTGAAAAACAAATTTCTCACAGTCAGAAATGAAATATCACTGGTCTCATTTAATTGAAATTAAGAACATGCCGGCTTGAAAATAAGATTACCGATTTTATTCTAAACCGGTATATTTTCATTTTCAATTAAATGAGAATTCTGATATTTCTATAGAAAATTATTTCTTCCTGCACAGATAAGAAAATTATTTTTTAATTTTAAGAAACTGTTTTTAATTCTGTACAGACTGCTTTCGAAAATTACTCAAGTGACAAGCCAGACCACTAACTTAACGTACCCGTATTCTCATCCGTATTCGGTTATCTCCCTATCCAAATCTTCCTTCTAAGTAGTAAACAAAACTTAAATAAAGAGTACGTTCAATTTGTGAATGACGAGTTCAAAGAACAATTTCAATAGCACACACTCGCCGAAGAATCTTTCAAGCTACGTACAACAAGTTCTTGGATTTGTTTTCATTCCAGGCTACAAGAACACTGACAAAACATTTGTTTACTGTCCTAGAACAGAGAAGATAACGAAGTATTTTGGGGGTAGGGTTTGGTTTACCTTAGCTGGTTCACTTTGAAGCGTCACCACTATAAGAGAAGGAAACGGTGCCGTTTATGGCTAGAGAGGCTTTACCAACTGAAGTAAATGTTCATAGACGAGTGTATGAATACAAATGTTCATAAATTACATTCTCATCGTGAGAACGTAATTTATTAGTAATTTGTATACTATGTTGACTGCCAGTACACTATCGTGCATCGCTTAATCCACGTTGATCGTAAAATACAGGACAAGCCAGGAGCTAAGTCCCTTCAAAATCTAACACCCGTCGCGTTTAGAAGGGTTCTTGATATGCTCTACTCGCATTTGTTAGTATTATTCGACAAATCGGATTGTTCTTTGGCTCCGACATGCGCAAACTGAACCCACAATTGCACAGTATATCAGTGGGGCTGTCTTAACACTTTGGCTAAAGCTTTGTTTGAGAAAAGGTTCCAGAAAGTGCTTGTTAAGGTTAGTGTTTAACCCTGGAACGTGCAGGTGGGATCTTTTGAGACACCAGACGAATACATTTTTAAAATATTGTCGAATACCTTAAACCAGCCTGTTCAATCTTCTAAGACATCTTGAATGAATGTGTTAGGTATTAAATAACTTTTAGTTTAAGCCAGAAATACTTAAATAATTTGTAAAGTTAAGAGGTTTCCCCAAACCCTTCGGTTGGTAACGTGGAGTCTTTAAAGACTCTAACTAGAAAATTAGTGCAGTAATATGCTTAGTTCTTTTGGCATTTTACAGATTTAAAGTTAGATCATAAATGACTCTGCAATCCGCAATAATTGTACCATATCGTGATTCTCAACGTGCAAAAATTGTTCAAGTTTCCCCCATTACTTAACTAACTGCCTATTTTTAAACATTTCCTTTGATATCTTCAATACACTCGTAACTTATTGAATAGTTGTTGTTACCTCCGTGACAGAAATGCAAATTAGAAAGAAAATACGCACTGCATATTACGTAGATATTCGAAAATTCTGTGATATTTCTGTTTATTACTTTAGATTCTTGGAGGTGCTGCAGAAAGATCCCACGTGTGTTCGTGATAATATGTGCTCGTCTGAGGGTTAAAATAGATTGAAACGTAACACACCATGAACGTAACCACGCAACTTTTAAAAATATTATTTTTTGACGCTCTTGTTTATATTTACTTATCGCTACAGGTTGATGAAAATAGCCCAAGTATTTCTACTCAAAGTTCATAAACTTTACAGCATCTTAAAGTCTGCATCTTAGAACATGCAGTCTGTTCTAATCTAACATAAGACATCTAACATCTAAATATGTAAGTATTTAGAGGGTAAAAATATTAATACGACATCCACTTTTGACAATTCCTGAATCGTCTGTAGCACATGCCTTAGCAAAGACTCTTCTAAAGACGCTAGCCTTTCGGAAAGGCCAGAAAGACATATAACCTAAATTTTGCAGATTCTCGACTTATACTACAGTTTTTTCTTCTAACTGAAATACAGCTTTTTTCCCCCTTCTCCAGAAATAAAGGAAATTTTCGTAGCTACAGATTCCGTAACGTAGTAATGTGTATCTTGACGTAAGCATGACGTAACCTAAGATATTCATCGAGGAAATCAGTTTCAAAATTTCGCTTTATTGAACCGACAGTAGTAAATTTCCCTTGCTCTTTGCCTTTTCATCCTTTCTTTCCGCTGACGTTCAAGGAAGTTATAAGAAGCTTCAAGAAGGAAGGTAAACATGAGTGCGTGCTTTGAATCATGGAGGACTTCAAGATGAAATTTTATGAAACTCAAAATGTTTTATTTCCTTTTTTTTTATCATTTGTCTTTCATCTTCACTGAAATGATACTTGGTTTCTCTTCGATATTCTCCACAGCTCATTCTTTCAGTAAACAAATTTGGAATGATTTTTCAGTAATTCTTCCGAGCGTATGGGCTTTTAAGAAGAGCATTATCATTTCGATCTACCCTAAACTGAATATTAACGTAGGGAACATGAAACAGAAAGAAATTTGGAAAGAGAAAATGGTTGCAGAAAACAAGAGTAAGAAAAGAAATTTAAAATGTGTTCAGAGCACGACGACATTATACTAGAGGTATCGCAGTGCTTAGAGTGACGACTACTGAACGAAAGATCCTTGGTTCGAATTCTACAGAGGGAAACTACATTTGTAAGGAATATATTCCTGATCGAAGAGTATGAACAGCAAACAGCTGATAGACTCTAACTAAATGTTCCTTTTTTTAAAATCCAGTTTTCTTTTCAAATAGTCGATTTAATGTTATTTCTTTACAAAATTTATTTGGATATCAATAAAATTCTTTATTCAACTTTCTTGTGTGGAATGATTGCTTTACTGAACTCACAAGAATTAACAAAGAGAGACAAATATAAGTTGTAAGGTATAAAAAATACGAAAAGTCAGTTCAGGAGAGGACAGAGCTTAGAGAAATACGTAGATAAATTTTATTAATTTGAGTATCAACTTCCGATTAATTTTTTGCTCGTCACAGCTAACACTCAAAAGAAGATTACACCCTTTACTCGGAATGAGGTGTAATTAGAATTACAGAATGGGAAAATTAGCATTAGTCAAGATGATATCTTAGGATTGGGGAATAGATGTGGCAGTGTTGTCAGATTACCATCGCAATATTTCCCTCAAATTCTAAAACAAATTCCCGATATTCGTAAACATTTCCCGCTTGCTAGTATTACATTGAAAAATGACTAAAAATTGAAACAAAAGATTAAAAAGTGATTCTTCGAAATTTCCCGCTTTTTGGTATTTTTAGTTTCTTTTTACCCTTCATGTGGCTCAGATTTTCTTTATTTCCTGGAAATTTCTCTCCACTTCACAACACTGAGATGTGGGATGGAAGTCGACCAGAGCATATTTTAGAAGTAACATCTCATTGGTGGAATTATGGGGGATGGGGATTCATCCCCCCACCACCAGCGATTTCAGAATGACCATAAATGTTTCATTCTAAACGATTGCTTGTAAAGTATTTCCCCCAACGTGTCTGTCCTAAATCCGCCCATGTACCATCTTAACATTCACCGATACAGAGAGACAGTGAAACCTCAGTCAGGATGGCGGGTCGCTAGGATCGTTCTTAGAATCTTATCTTCAGACTTTACATATTCGTAAATTACTGTAATAGAAACAACTGCAAATTAAGTCATAAACATCTCATTTAGACTGCCATAGTGTAATACATGTTCTAGGTCACAAACATAAAAACAGGAAGTTGTAAAGTAGCAGATGCAAAATTACTTAAATGATTTAAAACTTCAAAAATTAGGTCTTTCAAGTAAACAAGCAGTATGATTCATCTGGCGGACAACTGACAATAATGATCTTTTATATCTATTTCCAAAATAATTATATCCATCAGTGTTATAAATAACTAGCATGGAAGATAGGCAATGTAAGGGAAAACGACAATTATATTATAAGGTCCAAAGCCTTACAAAGATGCTTAGTAACACCTATCAGACAAATAAATAACAGAAAAAATATTTTATTTGAATCTTAATTGCGATTCACATACGGAATATTTTCTACAAAATCAAAACACGCATCTCTTTTCAAGAAAACGTTTAACTATTTGATGTGTGTTAGCAACCACTTAAACCGCATCTCCTTTATATACTGTACACTTGTGATACCTACCAGGTTGCTATCGATAATTTCCGCTTCCATCATGTAAGCTCCGTGTGCTTAACTCTCGATACTGCCGAGGGGTCATTCTAAGTGTTCTCATGCACGCCAGTCAACATTTTCCATTCGAATACCTCAACGATGATATATCTGCAGACCTGTAAGTTGTGATGAAATGCTTTACGGCGAGCAATCCATCTTCCTCATCCGTCAGTTACCTTATTAAAGTATTTTTTTCTTTCTCTCGAGGTAGACATTTTAATATAAAATTGAACTGACAGCCTGCTGATGTTTATCAAAGGACGCCCTGTTAGCTATTGCCTCTTAGTTTGATGCTGTGGTATATTTTCGTTTAGGAAAATACAAAATATCTTTTCTTTTTATTTTGCCAACATTGTAAGGAAAGAAAATGGCAGAGAAAATGCTTACAAACGTTGTTATTACATTTACAAATCATATTTTAATTTCTTTTCGGGATGTTTTGTAAAATTTAAAATGTATATGTCCAAAGAGGCTGCCACGACCTAAACTCTTGACAAGTCCGGGAGAAGACATCCCCAGCCTTCCAACCTCAGCAAAATGGCCGACAGTAGGAAATTTTGTGCCTGCGTGCACAGTGGCCGATAACCCACACTTCGTCTATTCCAAGAGTTCTTCTCATCGAATCACACTAATACGAGAATGTTACTTCTTAAACTAGACCCTGACGGACTTCCCTTTCTTCATTGCTCTCCTATGATCTATTCTCAGCCAAAGAGGTTTAAGGTCATACATTCAATTGAGTTATTTTCTGCGTGTCTGCCGATATGAAGTTCGTAAGCCTAATCACTTGATCAGGATGTTAGGAAAGTATGGTAGACCATATATCCATTCGAAATTAGATTTAAATTCAACGTGTTTTCAATATACAAAACATGTCAATTACACATGTTAACGCTTTTCAATATAAAATAATAGCTAATGGCACTCAATTAACATTTATTTATATTTAAAAACGATCTAGAAAATTCTTAAAACGAAATCAATACTATAGTTTAAAATAACAGTTGAATACACGTCGTAATAACGTCTTATCAACGACATCAAGTTGTTTTTTGTGTAAATATGGTTTAAAATGAAGCATACATTTTTCAACCTGTAACGGTTAATCAACGAAATAACCAAAAAAGTATGTTTGTGTTCTTCTGGAGAGCTTTAGTGAGCGAGGTTTTTGAAGAACATAAATATAAATTAATACTGATTGGAAAGCTTCCGAGATTATGGTTCGATTACATTACTACTACAAAGTCTGTCGATAATGCAACAGGAGAACTGAAGACACTCCTTCTGTTTCAGGTCTGTGGATAGGTCGACGGATCTGTCTTTTGTCACTATATAAATGGCGAAACTCTATGCAGCTACAGTGAATGTACATGATTTTCGCGTTTGGTTTAGATAGCTCTAAAAACAAGCAAGATGATGATGAGATGAAAGGGTGGAATGAAGAAATTGGTAGGAAACAGGAGCACTCCGGGAAAACCCACGCACACGGTGTTTGTCCATAACACAGCCCACAGAAGATGAGCAAGGATCGATCCGACGACTCCTAGCACCGGAGTTGAGCGCTCTACCATTTATAGGTAGATTTCGAAGAAAATCTACCTATTGAGATCGGTACGATATCAAAGTAAATATATACTATATATATTAACACGCTAGTAGCGACAATTTTGAAGATAATTGAACCCAATTTTTATATGTTGTTTCTAGGCTCAATAGCTCAATTACGTTCGTTAATGAGCAAAATCGGTCGCCATCTTGGATCCAAAATGGCCGCATAACCCATTGTTGTATAGAATACACAGCCTAAACCGCTGGGGCTATTGAAATCAAATTTGGCATAATGGTACAACATCACTGTTTGATTACGAAAATGTTACCTAATGATTTCAAAGACGCCATATTGAATCCAAAATGGCGGAGGGAAGAAATCTATTTTCCATATCGTTTCAGCTAGAGATAAAAAATTTGGCATAAAGGTGTATTGTTACTAGTAGCTCAAGAAAATATTACGAAATGTTGAAAAAGTCACCATCTTGGATCCAAAATGGCCGCCGAACCCATTGTTGTATAGAATACACAGCCTAAACGGCTGCAGCTAGAAATATCAAATTTGGTAACACTGTACATTATCATTTGTATGTTACTAAAAGATTACATGATGTATCCAAAGACGCCATCTTGGATCCAAAATGGTGGACCTAAAAATCCATTTTCCATACCGTTTAAGCTAGAGATACGAAATTTGGCATAAAGGTGCATTATGACGAGTAGTTTAGGAAAATGTTACAACATTTGGGAATAGTCGCCATCTTGGATCCAAAATGGCCGCCCAAAATCCCATTTGCACAGCTGGGTAAATGAAATTTTACTTGAAGGTGTACCATCACAAGTAGGTCACGACAATATAAGAAAACGTTCAATAAGTCGTCAACTTGGATCCAAAATGGACGCCCAAAAACCCAATTTCCAAATCATTGAAGGTAGAGAAACGAAATTTTCTTTGAATGTGTATGACCAAGAGTAGGTTACAATAAATTGTGATGTGTTTGTCCATGATGGGTTTATCCAAAACGATCGATATATGTATTCGTTATTTGCTTACGACCGTTTTTCTCTCCTGTAGAACGTGAATATTTTTTCGGAGATTGGGCTATCCCTATCTATGGCAAACGACTCCTGACTATGGTACCTTGATACACAGTTTTGAATACTGAGTACGTTTTGAATACGTTTGACTTTAAGAAAAAAACAGGGGTTTCTTTTGTTAATTGCTTGTGATATTCATTGAACAGTTTGTAATAATATTCAAGATCTTTTTTATTCCTATTTTTTCTTGAGTGAATATTATATTGAGAAGTAAATTATTTTACATTTTAAATTCCGTCACCACTGTGTCAGATTCAATATTTTATAACTGTCACTTATGTTTCCTGCAATTATAATTGGGAATTTTTCAATATTATTAACGCAATGTGAAGAAAAAATTATAGAAGTTAATTATATTTTAAATATGACACAACTAAATAATGTGAGAAATTCAAATAATAGAATATTTGATGTAATCTTAACCAATGTCCAGAATGTAAGAGTATTTTCATCAGACACAAGTTTAGTTACTGAGGATCGTCATCATCCTAGTTTACTAATTGAAATTGACTTTTACAAATTAAATAAAGCCTATAACCCTGGTGCTATGACATATAATTTTTCTAAATGCAATTTTATGAAGCTCTACCAAGAACTAAATGAGAAAAATTGGAAACAGGTTTACGAGTCACAACACCCAGATACTGCAGTTGAATGTTTTTATAATGAACTATACCAAGTTATTGATAAATGTACTCCAAAAATTAAAAAGAGGAAAATCTATCCTCCTTGGTTTAACGGTGAAATAATAAAAGAATTAAAATTAAAAAATAAACTTCGTAAAAAATTTAAAAGAACTAGGCTCTATTCTGACTATATTAACTTTTCGGAAATTAGAAGAAATGTTAAACATAATATAAAAACTCAGTTTCGGAGATACAATCAGGAAATTGAGGAATGTATAGATATTGACCCTAAAACAATCTGGAAGTACGTTAAAAGCATAAAGAAAACAAAAACTGACCAACCGGTTTTGGAATATAATGGTAAACTCTACATGGATGACCGTTCGAAATCGGAAGCATTCGCCGATTTTTTTAAATCTGTTTATTATCCATGCGCCTCTAATATAATTATTAATGACATAAATAAAACTGAAATATTGCGCAGTATTGATAAACTAGTTATAAATGAAGTTTCTGAAAAAGAAGTAGAAGAAGCTATCAATCAAATAAAAGGAAAGAAATCCATCAGTTACGATGGTATACCTTCCTATATTTTTAAAGGCTGCAAGAATAGCTTTATAAAACCATTAACGCATATTTATAATTTATCTTTAAAAACATCAAAATTCCCTAGTAAATTTAAAATAGCTGCAGTATGTCCAATTCCAAAAAATAATACTACCAAAAATGTAGCCGATTACAGACCTATAAGCCTTATACCTACACCGTCCAAAATATTTGAAAGTATACTATATAAACATATATACAATCATGTTCGTCTTAATCTTTCAGAAGAACAGTTCGGTTTTAGGAATAATAGGTCAACAATCTCAAATTTACTTAATTTAACCCAAACAATTTATGAAGCATATAATAATAAAGCTCAATTAGATGTAGTGTATACAGATTTTAGAAAAGCATTTGATTTAGTTGATCACGAAATTCTTCTTAAAAAGCTTAGGACGTATGGATTATCTGACAAATTAATTAATTTGTTTAATTCATATCTTTCTAGTAGAACACAATATGTAAAATACAATAATTATAAATCTAAAGAATATCAAATATATTCTGGAGTTCCACAAGGTTCCAATTTAGGACCACTGTTGTTTTTAACAGTGATTAATGATTTGCCTGAAGTTATAAAGCATTCTTCTTGTTTGATGTTTGCAGATGATACTAAGATATACAAGGAAATAAAAACATTAGAGGATTGCATTGACTTGCAGGAGGACCTTAATTCATTGTTAGACTGGTGTAAAGAAAATAAAATACAAGTCAATGTAAATAAATGTTGTTTAATGACATACTCTCTGCTTAGAACAACAATCCAATATGACTATACATTGAGAAATACGGTTTTAGAGAGAAAGAAATATCTCAAAGACTTAGGGGTGTGGTTTGATGAAAAACTCAAATTTGACTTTCATATTAATCAGAAAGTTAATGAAGCATTCAGAATGTTAGGGCTTATAAAAAGAATGTCAATAAATTTCAGGAAAATTGAAACAATCACTAAACTATATAATACTCTTGTACGCCCCAAAGTCGAATATGCAAATATTGTATGGTCTTCTAACTGCAAAATTTTAAATATTAAAATAGAAAAAGTGCAAAAGAAATTCCTTAAATATCTTAAATATAAGGACAATATTTCCAGAAATGAATCTAACTTAATATACAAAGGAAATTTCGATGTTGATTTAAAAAAAATCAAAATGATTTCACTTGAAAATCGAAGAACATTGCATACAGTCACATATCTCAAGAAATTATTAGAAAATAAAGAAGATAATGCTGAAATGTTAAATAAGCTATGTTTATACTGTCCCGGAAAAAATTTAAGAAAACGAACTTTGTTTTTACTCCCCAATTCTAGAATAGAGCTGTATAAGAATTCACCAATATATAGATTTGGTGTGGCAGAAAAAGTACTAGATGAAATAGGGCTAGATATTTTCCAAATAAATTTAAATAAATTACGAAACTACGTAATAAAATTTTATTTGGAAAATGGATGAAAAGTGTTATGGGTATATGTATGTGTGTATGTATGTATATGTGTATATGTGTATATGTATGTATATATGTATATGTATGTATGTGTGTATGTATGTATGTATGTATGTATAATGATTTTATATTAAAATATCGCTATGTATAGTAAGAAGACACGTTTGTACAGTAAAATTAAAAAAATGTAGGCCTGTATCAGTTCAAAGTGAATGATTGAACTGTAGAAAGGTTTGTAGTTGTAGCTGTATTTTTTTTTGTTATTATTATTCTTATTTTACGAAATCAAAAGACAATTGTTGTGGATTGGAAATGTATATATTAATTGTTATTTCTGTAAATTTAATATGTATTGTACTTATTAATTGCCATTTTTTGTTGGTGTAAAGTACAATTAAATAAATAAATAATTGGTCCGCAATTATCTCGTGAAACGCCACTGTGTTAATCTTCTGTGTAAGACTTCTTAAATTTATACTGAGTAGTTTTCTGCTTAATATTGCTGTGTTCATTCAGTTAATGTGTACTTATTCAACTATCAACTTCGACGCGAAGCACTAGTTCACTCCACGAATACGGAGCACGAAATCAACACGTCTTGCTTGAGCGAACTCAAGCAGCGCACTGCCAATTGAGCCACCGCGACCCAATGGCAGGCCTTGGTGTATACAAGTTTCGCCAATTATAACTTAAAAGTTTACAAACATTATAACCATAACGTAAATCACTGGATTCCACTTTTGATACATATTTTTTTTAAAGAAGATACTTTCGGACAGCGCCGTTTTTATAAGTACTGCATAGTACAAGTTTCTAGCCTATTGCTTACGGTAAATGTCCCATTCAGTAGTACGTTCTGTTGCAGACCGGCAGTATCTTATATTGCTTAATGGCTCTTCAGCTTCCACTTGGTATGATCAATAAATTATATAGTATAAACAAAAAGTCTTCTATGGCTTACATTTCGGAATAGGCATCCAGAATTTCCGATGAAACAAAGGAACCAAGTTCCATCTCCTTTCTTAAGCAGAAGATCAGCGTCACCATTCAGAAAGGGAATTCCAGTTCTATCTTGTGAACAGTCTTAGCATCTGATGAAGTTTTTAGACTTTTTAATTAACGTAATTTCCTTATTGATTAGTTATTTTTGAACAACGATTTGAAATAAAAAATATAATTTAAAATTTTATATGATTCGAAGATTCTGAAAACATTTTTTTTTTAGAAAAAGGTAAGCGTTTTTGGAATTAAAGAAAAAGGTAATGTTTACGTGACGTCATACTTTCTCAAAATTAGGACATATGACGTCACATAGCCTTCAGTTTTAGCTTTATTTTGTGTGTAGCGCAACTGTGAAATCATAAATGTGAAGATTTCACCATTAGACTGGAGTAGAAAATTCAGGAAGGTGAGAGAAAGATTTACTAGCACCCTGAACATAAGTGAGGAGCTTGTGGTTAATAGTAAGTAGCATAATTACTCGTAGTATATAGCGCCATTTTCGTCAGATCTTCCCACAACGAAACAGTAAAAAACTATGTTCAGGTGCTAATTTAATATAAAAAACGAAATTTTAGAAAGTTGAAACAAAGTACGAGACGCGAGAAATTCTCGCGTGAGAGTACCAGAGACTTTCGCTCTATCATGACTCATTCTCACTCTCGCCTCGACTTGATCGGCACTGGCCCATACTATGTGCTTCTAGGGCAGAGTTTCTCAACCATTTTTTATGCCGCAACCCCCTTTTACCATGTTTTCTTGCCGGCGATACCCCAAAAGTATTTTTCTTGTGTACAATAAGCGGTTTTCTTTCACTTTGTGTGTGTTTAAACCTTCAGAGAGCTATGTAATACACACCCACTCACTCCTTGCACCCCCCCAAGTTGCGAAAGTCTGTGCGAGAGTATATTCCGCCTCTCGCTCTCACCTCGCAGTAAAACGCTAGGTAGGAGTCATATACCTCATTCTTCTTACATATTTTGATAGTTTACTTTTGTAATAATGCAGAAAAAGCCATACTACGCTTAACTTTCTATTTCTGCATCAATTGTGTAAATCTAAGAAATAAAGTCGTAAATATTTTAGTTCTGCTATTCTTTAGACATGAAAGCTACAAGCAGTATCAACGTCTTGATAAACTCGATAACATCAAACTTCTATGCTACGGTAACCCTAATTTATTACGTACATAAAATTGTAAGAAAATGAGTGTGTATTACATTTAAAATTTAGACAGAACAAGGAGCCCGAGCCTACGTCTAATTCTTCACCTTTTCGGTCCATAATGAATTAAAAGCACGTTTAGCTATGATTGAAGCCACATCAATTTTGCACACGGCACATTAAAGTTGTTTCATTCTTAGTTTGGGTAGACACACACCAGATGGCAGGAAAAGAGATGTAGATAGGAACTATGGAACTTCTCTATCCGCAATAACTGTTTTATAATCTATGGTCAACCAACTAAATAAAATAACACAGTAAGGGCTGATTTTAATTCAATCTTGGTGTTGCCTGCTTGGCTTGCGATTTGGGTGAGTAGTCAATTAATACACGTGTTTTCTTCTAAGGTGCGGAGATAGTATTTGGAATATATCTATGTATTGTGGCTAATCTTAGTTTATTATGTGAGCAACGCTGCTGTTGCTAGCTACCGTTGTGCTTTTGTTTTTCAAGCGGTTTCTATAAATAGCCTCAAGCTAATTCTTGTTTCTGATTGGCTGTTAGTTTTCTCGTTGTAGCACTTCACCATGCTAGATCGAGTATATGACACACAAACATGTGTCCCAGGTTCAATTCTTAGCAACATCAAGATGTGCAAGGATTTCACACGAAACATTGTAATTGGAACGGAAACGTATGAATTGTGTTAAACCGTGTTTGAGTAATAGGAATTCACTGAAATGCACCGAATCGAAGATAAGTCTCCAAAATTACGCATAAGGACTGGATTTCATGAAAGCTTCGTGCAATTTGGATGAATGGCCAATTGAAACAGGTGTCACACTTACCTTACAATAAACCACGCAATAAAACATGTGTTTCAATTGGCTACTCACCCAAATCGCACGCAAAGTAAGCAATGCAAGTTTTCATGAAATCCAGCCCTTAGTCCTGAGGTCAATAAAGTATGTTATTTAAACAAAGGTTTTAGTTTTGTGGATTTGATAAGTGTTGATACTTCTTCGGACAGACTTAAGAATGCTATTTGCTTTTCTAGCAATGTCAAGTTAATCTTTTTGGCATTAATTATAAATAGAAAACCTAGCATAAGGTAAGTGTAACACGTGTTTTAATTGGCCACTCACCCAAATCGCAAGCAACGCAAGATTGAATTAAAATCAGACCTAAGAAGGAAAATGAGAAATGTTGTAATCATATTATATTACCGTTTCAAGGTTGATTTTAGTGACATTGTGACTTCTGTACTTTCTAACAGTTTGTGTTTTAATATGACAACATTGGATAGTCGATGAAATATCTTCATTCTCTTACAAAGACACACAACAAAGAAAGGCAGATAAAATGTCAAGGTTAAATTTTGCTCCTCGGCTCAAGAGACCT
>JAGDQP010048406.1:577-14760 GCA_022664845.1 Lepisma saccharinum
TTTGTATGTCAAAAATCGTACGTAAGCAATAAAAATGCGTAAGCATAATGAAAAAGCAATAAAACCGATCTCGTCAATAAAACCGAGGCTTCTTGCCTCTTGGAAAATATATCCTGTTATTTTCTCTAAAACTTTCGGTTTTTTTTTCCGGTGTATACATCACTAGTTTAAGAGCATAGACTATTAGTGTAGATTTAAACTTTTATTACTACGAAAGAACGATAAAAAATTGACAAATCTTAAGAAAACTTAAGGGGAGGGGGTCGGGTATATGTTTATTTTACTTACATTAGGAGTGGTATAGGATGATTAAAAATATGCTTACATAATACTTCAACGTCCTTTTTAAAGTCTACACGGTCAAACAAACCCTTCTACTGGAAATGATTATTAATTTGCTGCTTTCTCTTTCACTGTTCTGCTGTAGATTTCGTGAGAGCTGAAATTACGTTACACTAGGATATGATACTTTAACATTGCTTGCTCTAAACTGCAAATATTCCGCCACTAGGGTAAAATGGAATAGATTATATCATTTTCCCTCGACTCGTCTTGAAGGGTAACGCTAACTGGCTCACTTGATGCATATTGATTTCAGGTTAGGTAATATTCGGTTACGTCTGAAAGAGTAAAACGAAGTAACAGCTTATAGAAGAAATTCACGCTTGTGCACAAGGAAATAAAAATTTCCAAATGACACAGGATCATCATTGATTGATTCATAATTACTGAAATCGGTGGAGTATTTGGATTTCTCAAATAGGCCCTACATGCACGCTTGTAGAGAAAAATCTTTATTGTGTTATTATTCCTTTCTTTTTACGTTACCTTTTCCTAGCTTTATAAATAATCCCCTTTCCAAGGGACGGTATCGTTAGAAAAAGACTGTAAGTTATGCTTGATAACGTTTTATGCTTCTTTAATCATTAGACCTATACGAAATCCTCTTTTGATCTAGTGCTGTACAGGCCGAAAAGAACATATATTCGAAAGATAAAACCTTGGACAAAGATGTTTTCTTCAAGAGGCAAAATAGCCTGGTTTCATTGACGATTTTTTTTTATTTTGCTTTTTCCTCAAGAATATTTATTACTTAGCTAAGCTGATGCTTATTTTGTTTAGCTTTAGTAAAATTAAGTGCTTTTACGTTAAAAATGTACAAGAAACTTTCTACTTACATTACAAATACAATATATCTCATTAGTGCCGCTGTACACGACAGAAAAGTTCCGTCTACTTATGTCCTTTATGTATCCTTTGCTTAGACCCGGGAAACTTAAATAATGCTACAAAACTTTGTCAGAGGCAGTACCAATAAATGTTTTTTTTTTACTAAATGTATATTTTTAACAAAAATTAACATTTCAACTATTACATTTATTATCAAATAATGTCAGGGACCCGCCCCGTAATATTAAAAAAAAGTTCATTTTTTCAGTTACATAAAAAATTGAAAAAAGTTTTTCCGCCGTTCAATTTTTTCGTTTTTCCAACATCACTAATTTGATATTATTGCTAATCTTATGGTACGATTTAAATTTAAAATACGATTTTAAATTTACTGTATTCCATACCGTAGAAGTTTGATCTGTCTTAACGCAGACATACTTTACATAATTCGGGGAAATACTTCTCAAAAACAATGTTTCGTTATTTTCTTCCTCCTCCATTTATGTATGTAGGCCTATATTGTGAACCATGTGAACGACGAACCCAGGTACAACTGACGTCACACGAAATCATAACGTCACATGCAGCTTCCTTTTCTTAGCCCCGCCTACTGGCAGAACTAGTTTGGAATTTAGAAATATGCGGTCGGGATGGAAAGTGTAGACATCGTTAAATGCTTTACAAGTCTACGCTTACGTTCCTTTTCTGAATGTTGATTCAACAACATGTATACATTTCTGATCTCAGCAAGTACAGTACCTTTAAACTGCAGCATTGTTTGTTAATAATCAGTTCTCTTACTCTTCAAGACTATGGATAATTCAGAAAATTGTCCAGGTTCTTGTCCTCGAATGTAGAAATAAAATACGTAATAATCTGGATAAAATTGTGTAGCAGTAATCTAAAAGTGAGAAAATTCAACTTATAGTGCGTTGGCAGAGGGCTAAAATTTAGGTGTACTTTGCAGTGTGGTCTGCGCAATGGTTTTTTGCATTTTCTTATTCACGGGACCATCCTAAGTGAGAATCCGACGGGTGCCATCTTGTAACTCTTGGGCAATCCAATATGGCGCCCAAAGGCTAAGCGCAGTCTTGGATTTCAATTCTTGTATCTCCTAAACTACTTGCCCAATCTGTATCGTTCAATTACTAAATTATATAGAAGATAACACTATAAAATATGACATCACTTATTGATACTCATACTTTGAATTAGTAACCAAAAAAATACTTGAATTTAAAACTTTCATTTTTTCGAACAAGTTTTCAATCATGTATAGGAAAGTTACATGCAAACGGCTAGAATAATCTTAAAACGTGTAGGATAGCTTTTCAAATATTTGCTTT
This sequence comes from Lepisma saccharinum, assembly GCA_022664845.1. Lineage (NCBI taxonomy): Eukaryota > Metazoa > Arthropoda > Insecta > Zygentoma > Lepismatidae > Lepisma > Lepisma saccharinum. The sequence goes on from JAGDQP010048406.1 coordinate 3,094, forward strand.
AATTTAGCGTATTTTAATATTTATACATTAAAAGATAGCTGTTATTGACAGTAAAAAATGGTAGCTTGAAAACCTTTGTTTTCCAGTGAAAGGCGTATTTAAGATAAGATAAGATAAAATTAATTTTATGGGCAGTAACAGCACTATGGCTTACGCCAGTCCCGAAAGACGTATTTAAAAGACATTTCTTAATTTGTTCTACATTTCACTAATATGTAAGAAATATGCAAGCGATATGTCTATTTTACTCACATGACAAACTTAAATGAAGTGGCAACACTTGTCATCCTATATGAATTCTAGCTGTATGAATTCAATATAGCTGCTAAACGTTTTCCTTTTGTTCAACCTAAAGTTGCACTATATCTTCCGAACTAATTTAACAAACTTCTTAGCTTTACATCATTTCACAACTTTGAATCTTCATACTACATACAAGCATTACGCAGTTTTCAAATTTTGTACTACATAGGCCTACCTGCGGATTTTTCGGTCGCATGAATAATGCATTTTAATTAACACTATACACTTTTCAACTTTTTCCAAATAAATACATATTTTCATGAATTTTCAATGCCATCATCAGTTTCTTCGTTATCGGTAGAATAAGTATTCGAAATTTTCGTGAAGCTATTCACACAACTATCGTCACCATTGCATCCACAGAAAATTGTACAACTCAATCTTGATGCAAAACACCCACACCGTGCGGTCAAACAATTCGGTTGTTGCAAACAACCGCAGCGTATCATTTGTAAAATACTATCTGCGACCCTTGCCGTACACTGCGACCCTTGCCGTACCTCATGAATGTGGTCTCAATAAACATGTCACTCCAAATGCCATTCCATATACCACTTTATGTTTCATAACATGTTCTCCTCTTAAGAATGCCTCCTGTACATCATTTGGAATATTGCAAGTTTTTGACAAGAAGTACACAGAATACATCAGCAAATATTTACAAGAAGCAAATGTGTACCTGATATTTGACATATACTATGAAAACAGCATCAAGAGAAAAACCCGTGAATAGCACTCTGGTACTTGTGCTACTATACAGTATGAACTAAATATCAACAGTTCTCTTCCATTAAAGAAAATAGTGCTTACAGTTGTGCATAATAAGTTGCAGGTTATAAGACATATATGCAATTGCCTTACGGATTGGATGACTTCCACGTGAAGACAAGATCTAGGGCAGAAGAGGAAACGGAACACATTCAAGTCATCTGAGACGACACAGACGTGCTTGCATGACACAAGAAAATCCTTAGAGCCAGTGATGCTTCCAGACAATGTAACTATAGCCCCAGATAATGTTTTTACAAATGATACGCTGCGGTTGTTTGCAACAGCCGAAGTGTTCGACCGCACGGTGTGGCTGTTTTGCACCAAAATTGAGTTGTACAATTTTCTGTGGATGCAATGATGACGATAGTTGTGTGAATAGCTTCACGAAAATTTCGAATACTTATTCTACCGATAACGAAGAAACTGATGATGGCATTGAAAATTCATGAAAATATGTATTTATTTGGAAAAAGTTGAAGTGTATAGTGTTAATTAAAATGTGTTAATTAAAATGTATTCATGCGTAAATGGCTCGACAACCAAATTCCACTTATAGGTGGGCGCCAACCTTCCCCCAACTATTTCCCGTCTAATAGTCCCCAGTCGGGGTTCCGTGACGGCGTCCCGACAAAAATCCCCGTCTTGGACGGCATTTGACTTGCTGGTGATACATCTATTAAAGTAGTGTTTTTGACTGAGGGAGTGTCGCATAGACAGATTTCGTAATCTAAGAATTTCAAGGAATTAAATTGTTTAATAGGCCAAGCATAGAAATCCCCTTTAAGTAATATTCGCCAATCATAAACATAACTACTTCTAGTGTGATAAGCCGACACCGCTTACGCCATTACTTGTTGAGATATGACAATCTTTGTCACTATGTCGCCGTGACTTTGAGCGCCTGTTTCTCCTAAACTAAGCAGAGTTTTGAATTTCTTCAAAGGAGCTTCTTTCTTGGTTTGACGTAAATAATAATCTCCCTAAGTTTGTACCATTATTTCAGGGATACTCTGTATAAATCACACGGTTCTTCATATTTTGGAAGTCGCACTTCCGCATACTACAATTATACGCACTTTGTGAACTATATGACCTGGTCCACTGTGGTGTAGTGTGCCTGGGGAAAACCTCAGTCGAGATGGCCAGTGTGAGCAGGCTTTGAAAGTTTACCGCCTCCCTACTGTCGAATCACACGAAGCAACTTTTTCCACTAGACCACGGCAGTATATATACAAGTCTAATTCTAATTAACCAAGAAAGGAGCCCATGTTATTATTGAAATTTCGTGCGATTTTTTTTAAGCGAAAGAAAAATGTTACAATAAAACATTGTTTTACTTGCATAATATAGTCTACTTCGAAAATAGGAAAAGACACTGCAATGACGAAGAATCGATTGGTACTTGTCGAGAAAGTAACGTTTATAGTTAGGAAGTGTATGAGGTAAAATCCTTCAAATGATCGCTATTCTCGACGCTCGTCGCAGTCCTCCGTCCCTCCTTCCAACCCGTTCGACGCTTGGCGAAATGAAACGATGGATCTTAAGGTCAAGGGGAAGGTCTTCGTTTACATGCAGTTGTTGTTCCTTTGCCAGTGTTAATACTCCTTTCTTGCTCCCACCCGGATCAGTCTCAAATTACGTACTAAGACTTGGTAGGCTCCCGGGTGATGAGGTCCCTCCACAACTAAATCCCACTGTTCGTCTTTCCAGGTGCTTTGTATTCAAAGACAATGGCCCGACTCTGGCTTTGAAAGTGAAAAAGCACTTTTTGATGCTTAGTGGGCTTTTCAGCAGTGTCGGAACTCTGTCATCTGGCATTAACACTAACCCCCTTCTCTTGTGATTTACGCTGGAAATATGAAAGAGGTTAGGTCATCACAGGGCACAGTAGGGGGGGGAGGGTCCTTTAGTTAACATCCTCCCCCTCTCATGTCTCGTGTCAATAATGGATAAAATCCTAGCGATACTATCCTCATGCATGTTCGCATTGCGAATTGCAATTTTTCTCCGTTTTCTTTATTTATTCGAAGGGTGTTAGGAATTCCTCTCTCTCCAGTCCAAGTTTTTCCCAACTCCTTCCTTGCAAACTTTCTCGTTCTTCACGTTAGTCCAGTTTTAAAAAAGTTCAGGCTACAATGACTTTGAGAAGAAACTTTCTCTCAAGACCAATCAAAAGTTTTTCATCTTCTCCAAAGTTTTAAGATTTTGGTTACTTTTTCTTTACATGATGGCACAGTTATTCAACCAATTTTTCAGACTGGAAACTAGAAGGAAGACACACACTCTTTCTTCGTATTTCTTTTGTTTTTAAAATAAATATTCTAATAAATAAAATAAATTCCTTGATTTCATGCCATTTTGAATTGAGAAGCACAGAAGGAAATGAATGCAAGTGACATTGAGTTTTTTTTATGTTCGTGTTTGTCTTATATAACACGCAAAATATATGACACAAACTTTTAATATTTGGTGTCACATATTTATTGTTTGTGTGACATATTTCTTGTTTGTGCCACATACATTTTGTGTTATTTGTAAAAGATGAACTCGAAATTTCTTTTTAAATGTTTCAATGTCACTTGCATTCTTTGCTTCTGAGACCCTCAATTCTAGATTGTCCACATTGAGTAAGTTTCTTAAAGATAATATCTGAAACTCCAGTAAAAATGGCAGAAAGCAAGTATGACTATTTCTACTTTCCTTCATGCACGGGTAAATATGTTATGCATGTATGGCAGGAACCTTCAAAGTCGGAATCCGGACCCCGAAGCCTTTTATCCTGGGCCTTCACGATTTGATACGAATCTGAATATCAATTTATTTATGTTTTTTTGGCATCTTTGTCTCATGCTGGATTTGACATGATGTGAAGAGTAATCTGTGAATTTATTATATGAACAAACTTCACTTGCTGAAATCTCAATAACAAACATATACACGGAAAGAAATTAGTTTTAACTAAGTCAAGATTTTGCTAGGTTAATGACCAAAAGGGTTGCACATAACCTACTGGTTATTAATCACAACCCTTTCGAGACATGAAAGTACCTAATTCTGTAGGTAAATGGTAACCCATTGAAAAAGGTTAACAGAAATCAGGGTAAAAACAACCCATTCGTGGGTTGCACTTTCCCTACACGATTGGTACATTTATGAATAAACAAACAACACGGTTAATTTAAACAACATGATTGACCCACTGCTCGGTTATGCTAACCGTTTAATGTGCAGGTAAATTTAACCTTCTGAGAATTAGTTATTTTTTAACCTTAATGAGGGTTAGCTGAACCGAGTCACATGTATACGAGATGGCGGTCATTGAACACTGAGGGGCTTCCACATGGAAGCTTTGTACCAAGGCCAAAACGTTAACGTGAAACTTAGGAGGTAACCTAGCAACCCTAAATCTAGGAATGTAGTGTTTTATAAATTATTATTAATATTCTGTTAATGACAAAGTGTAATATGAAACATTGAGATTCGTATAATGAATATCACAGTAGTGTAACTCGGGAAATACATGCATTATCGACCGTAAACTTTAGGTGATCGGTGGAGTAGTTGGTAGCACTTCGGACTGCTACGGATGAGGTTCATGGTTCGATCCCAGCCTGGCGCACATTTTTTTTTTTTACAAAGATAGCTATTTTAAACTCTACTTTAGTTTAAAAAAAAAAAGTAACTTGCTTTCAGAAGATTTTTCAACTTTTTTTTTTTTACAAATTTTCTTTGAGGTGGGTTAAAGTAACTAAGTACAGTTGATTATCATAACCCTTCAAAATAACCTACGTGGAGGGTTACACCAACCCACTGGATCTAACCTTTTTAGTTGGGTTGCTGTAACCTTGTACTTATTAGGCTCTATATTTACCAACTCACTCTGTTGCACTAACCCATTTTGGGGTTGCTAGTAACCTTTTATTTCTTTCCGTGTAAGCATGTGAATTCATGCTAATGTACGCAGTGTTTCGTTATTTTTAAATATTTCATATAATTGTATGACGTAGTCTTACTGTCCTATTTGAAATTACCAAGCAGCCGTAGTTCAATTGTTGAAGCTTTGGCTTAGCATTCGAAAAATCCATGGAACGATCCCAGTGGACCACTCAATTGCCGGGATGGTACAAACTTACTAGGCACTGGCCGTCTACCTTCCAACATCTTCTCCCCCACCCTATCCCGGCCTGAGTCTGAGCTAACTAAAGGCCATTAATAAATTCAAAATCAAATTCAAATGTATTTATATTCTTTAGGCATCTATGGCTCATACCGGGATAGGGTAGGGGAAACGAGTCAGCCAGCCCCAATGTTGAAGATAACATTCCGGTATTTGTCTGGTGTGGTAAAACACTGGAAAACCTCAGTCAAGGTGGTCGACCTCTCGTATCGAACACGGGACCTTCCGAATGCAATGTCAACCAACTGAGCTACGACCCCTTGGTCTCACTGTTCCGTTTTTATTCATACTCGACCGCAAAGGTATTTGTATTGCGAAATTTTCATCAATCTGGACCCCGGGAAAAAGTAATTTAAGACCCCTTATTTAGGGTCTACTTCAGAGATAAAATTGCTTATTTTATCATCATTCAAGTGCATTCTACACTGTAAAAAGTGGAAACACGAAATGGATGAAAGTTACTCTGCTTTATGGAGAAATAAAAGTCGAAAATTAGAGTTTTGTTGTATTTACTCTTAAACGTGGATATAGCGTAAGCCTTTTAGTGGATAGATTGGTAAAATTAACTCCATTTTAAAGTTTAACATTTTCTTTGTAATAGCTTAACGTTAACTGAAAATGGGTTGAAACTGGCCAAAGTGATTTGTCCGTGAACGTTCAACTTATTTTACGCTTAAAATTCGGTCATTATCTAATCGAAGTGTAAGCTAAACAGGCAATTTTGAGGTTACGTACTTTTGTGGATGAAGTTTAAACCTTAGTGGGTTTATTCTATAATCCAGTAACAGGAGTAACGTTACTTGCTTATCACTGAACGCCCGGCCATTTTGAGTGTTTATATTGCCTTTACACTGTGAACAGTAAACAGTTCACTAGTGGGCCGAGAGCGGCAAGGATTGTATTGGCGGAAAGAGAAATTAAGTTAGGTATAAATCTTTACACTGTGGCAAACGTATCTCTCCTTTTTTCACGAGACATTCCTCGTAGTAAAATCCAAAACATGTTAATGATTAACCTCCTTCGCAGTAGAACTCTAGCTATAGATATCACTTGGAAAGCCATAAACACCAACTGCCTCCGTTTGCCGATCCAGGTGGCCGAACGGTCTAGCGCGCTAGTCTGTCGAGTCAAGGATCGTGGGTTCGAATCCCGCCTCGGGCATGGATGTGATTTTAACTGTGTTGTCCGTAGTTAGCAAAAATCAGTTGAAAGAGTTGCAAGAGTTGTAAGAGTTAAACCAGTTGGGTGGCGCATTCGGTTAGGGTGCGTTTCACCTTAAAAAAAAAAAAAGTAGTTAAGTGACAAGAGTGTCTGATCAGTGTGCTTGTGGACCCTGGATCGAAACCCTACCACATTAGCTTATTTTATTTTTTCATTTTTAATTTTAAAGGAATATTACCTTTTGTTCTTTTCTACTTTAAAAAAATGCTCTGCTTGAATGAAATACGTTGGAACTGTCATATATATGTATATACACACATACATCGCATTTTGAAATTTTACAGAAAGTAAAACGTTCAACCGAAAACTGTCTGAATGTAGGTTAATCCAAAAGTGGAGACAGCTTAGCTGCCTCCATTTTTTGGATGAACGTTGTGTCTCCTATTTTTACAGTGTAGGATTCATAGAGATTTGTCCCCTGAATTGCTTTCCAATTCGGAAAATTGTTCAACAGCAAATCCAGATATAACGGATGTGTATATTTTAATCTACTTTTGTCATGCTGACCGGGTAGTCGTGCAGTCTAAGGCGTTAGGTGAACGACTCGAAGGTCCCGGGTTCGAGTCCCAGCAGGGGCATGGGTGTCTTTTTACTAGAACGTGACGGATTATCCTGACGGTCCGAAGTCAAAAGCTATTAGAATGACCTATATAAAATAAAGTTTACCAATTTTTTTACTTTTGTCATATTTTCAAATTTGTGAATATTTAATACAATCTTAATTGTAACTTCAAACCAGGGCCTCTGTAAGAATTTGATAGTATAAATTAGATATCACAGGACTAAATAATAGTATACAAAATAATGATTAGTGAACAGATTCTTAGGTTTTAACACCTGCAAAAAAATTTTGGTGTTTATTGCCACCCCAAAAGGAGTACGGTAATAGAACACCTCTATCTCTACACCAATTCTAGTGTTGGCTAACGCCATCCGGGGTGTCTGGAACACAGTCTGGTGTTGACAAATACCTCTACCGGTGCTCAGAAACCCCGTTACCAGTGTTCAGCAACACCTTTACCCGTGTTAAAGTGCACAGCTAGAAGTGTTAAGGAACGCCTTCAATGGTGTTGATAAACACTCCTAACAATGTAATTTAAAAACGGTACTGGTGTTTCTAATCGGTAGAGGTGTTTGTCAACACCAGAAACGGTGTTCCGGATACCCCGAAGGTGTTACCCAACACTGGAATTGGTGTAGAGGTAGAGGTGTTCTATTACTCCCTTCGAGGTGGCAATAAACACCAATATTTTTTTACTATGTTATTCCTTACTTGTTAACATCACTATTGTAACATATACTTTCGTTTGAGCCATTTCTTAATCAAATGTGCGAATCCAATAGGTCCTAAAAGCGGCTAAAATGAGTCAAGAACCTAAATGAGGCTAAAACCAGCGACCGACCATCCTGAGTTTTTTCAAGGTTTTTCCTCAGTCACACCAGGCAAATGCTGGGATAGCACCTTCAACATAGGCCCTGGCCGACTTCTTCCCGGATCCTTTCCCCTCCCCTATCCCGGACTGAGCCTCAAATGCTCAGAAGTCATGAATACAATTCAATTCATCTAAAAGAGGTTAAATTACACATTTCAGAAAAAAGGAAAATTTGGTATTAATACATGAAACTGCCACTGTTAATAAGAATAATGTGCACGAATGTACCGGTACATTTGTTTTCAACTTTCTTTCGCTCTTCGCTATTTACTTGTTTTCTTCCGGTCTGAACCAAAGCTTCCTAAAGGCCTTAAATTAAATTCAATTCCTGTTTTCGTTGCGAGTATGAAAGTCTTGCAGGGTTGATGGTGGTAACCATGTACAGAAAAAAAAGCCCTAGTATATCCAGCTATATTTGCATTGTTATGCTGTATTGTTAAAATTTATAGTAATCGTAATCATAATTGTGTTACGGTAACGATACCCTTGTGATAAGTTGCCTATATCTGGTATTGTTGTATAGTTGTGATTCCTAAACAATTTATTGCCAAATTTTCCATTGCTGGGAAAATCATATGTATGGCTGATTGAACAATATCCCTTCGTCACCTACAAATTTGACAATATATTTATTGCTGTTCGAATCATGTACTGTATGGATGTTGGATGCGCATGCGTAGAAAATGTAAGAAATATAGTCACCAGAATTATACTGTTACGTGGTACACTGTGTGCTGGTGTGGTTGGAAGCCATCTTTGTTCAAATCGAGAGAAATCACAAGATTGTGTGAGGAGTAGCTAACGATGACGAGGAAAAGTGAATATCTTGGGGATTTACATCCTTACTTGAAAATTTTAAAGGGGAAGTGTAAAATATAGCATGTTATTGTTTATGAATGGCCCACCAATTAAGGCATATGAGCATAATGTATGCGTCACTTACATAAGATGATCGTAGAGCAATACATATGGTCACAACAACAATGAAATATCGTATCAAGAAAATAATATGGTTGGACTAACCATAAATTCCTATTTCTCATTTGTTGAAATTGGGACAGCAATTCTATGGGTTCCAAATACAATACAAGTCTTGCTAATCGTGTATTGCTATTATGACAATATTTTATGGTAAAAATCCTGTTTCAAGTTAAATTAGCAAGATGTTTTGTTAGACTTCTAGCTAATTATTCAACAATGCATAGTTGAATTACCAATGGGGGAATTATGTCTGACCATACTATATAGTTCCGACAACTATAAATATTGTTAGAAATTGACCTAGCGTATCATACAGTATTTTTGTGGTAACTATGCATATAGTTATAACGACACTGTTACAATACAATAATACAATACAATACATATAATTATAACAAGAAATTTAATATTCAACCTAATCTCTGGAAATTGATTAAAAATTACTTTAATAACAGATGAATAGAAGCGAATGATGAAGATAGAAGCCAACGAAGGGATGTTCGCAGGGACCTACATTCTGGGACATAATCTTCAAGCCATGCTTGCAGAAACAAAATTAAATGACGGTGATTGAGTGCGTAGTGGGATATGCCGACGATCTGGCAGTGGTGAATAAGGGGAACAGCAAAAATGAATTACAGTTAAAAGGAAATACAATAATAACTGCTCTTACGTCGTGGTGTGAAGACAACATACTACAACTATTTGCGGAAAAGATAAAATGTGTCTAACTTTAAGGAAAGCTATACAGGGCTTAGGGACCAATAATAAGAGTTAATAACAAGACAATAAAAAGAGAAAAGAATTTTAAATGTTTAGGAGTCACTTTAGATAAGAAGTTGAATATCAGACAACACATAACAAATGTAAAAAAATAAGACAATTAAAACAACACTAAAATTAACAAACATCACCAGTTGGAAGCTAAAAATACCACTAAAATTAGTCAAAACATACCACGACGTAATAATACGATCACTAATTGCATACAGAGCTAGCGTCTGGTGCCATAGGATGAAGGACGTCAGACAAGAGCAAATCGTAGACAGAGACCAATTACAAATACTGCTCAGAATGCTAAATACCTACAGAACAACACTAGTAGAGACATTACAGATAGCGGCAGCCACGCCTCCCATGCACCTTCAAATAAAACAACTTGGTAACATTTACTGGTTAAAAAAGACAACCTTAAGAAAATAAGACAAATATTGAATAGCCAAGCTAACAATAAACACGAAATAATTGAAGCTATAACCGGTGAATTGCAGCAATTCTGGACTACGAGCGAGAAAGCAAGAAGATTATACACCTTTTCCCAAGCGTGGCTGGGGATGAACGTGAATGTAGAAATGAAAGGCGGCATACTCCACTTGGCAGTATACTCCACTTCCTTAGAGAACACGGGCCCTACAAGAATAAACTAAAACAATTAAATCTATTAGAAGACCGCTGCGGAAACCTTTTCCACCGCTGCGGCGTGGTCGCTACCCCGAAACATGTCGTCTTGAGATGCAAAAAACTGAGGATATGGCTAAAGAAGAAAGAGAATTCCAGGAGGGCAAGGATATAGATGTTCTGAGAATTCCCTAACAACGGATTGTCATCCGGTAGTTGATGAATAAAATTTCAACATTCCATCGAGAAAAAATATCCGGGGTCACCGCTGGCAGTAGTGGAGATGGGAGTGTAAAATATAAAACATAAAATATAAATTAACAAAAATATCCGGGGTCGCCGCTGGCAGTAGTGGAGATGGGAGTGTAAAAAATAAAACATAAAATATCAATTAAACAAGTCCAAAGTCCGAGGGGAATTGTAGGTGGACCCACATAAAATAAGGATAACCTAAAGGAATAAACACCAATAATAGTATACAATTACTTACCGTTCGAAACGAAGCGAAGAGAAATCGTAACAATAACCGTAAAATACGTGAATCAAAATAAACATTAGAAAATAAAACACTTAAAACAATAAAATCGCCTATAACAACAGAATAACGTGTGAATGAATAACCAAGTGAAAGTGAGTGTGTGGACTGCTGGAAGCCAGCGGTCGTTTCTCGGTGGAGTGTCCTGTTGCTGGAACAACACGAGAACGCTCGTAACCTACATTATGTGTTACTATTATCTTTTGCGTGTGCGGTGGTGGGAGAAAACAACTATAGTATACAAACAAATCAAAATGCGAACAACCAGAGAAGACAAGTGATAGTGTTGTGGAACTCAAAACGTTGCCATGCGCGAACATTCCATAGAAGAAAACCTTCTACGTAAGTGTTAAGTGTGGTGTTAATGCGAGCGTGATGGACACAGACTAAAATATAGCAAATAAAAGAACGGAAGAAATCTCCAAAAACACTTGTATAATATCATATTATACTAATAAAATGTTCTACTTTATTTTCTTTATATTACAAGCCACTCTGAAATCAGCAGTTTTTGTGTTGTGTTGTCCTGTTTCGTCCTTTTACTGGGTTTTGTGTTAAATGTTATTTTGTATAAAATAAAGCAAATGAATAAATATCGCAATAGATATATCCCCCTCCAATATGGGAAAAAAATGACCAGTAGAACATTCTGGACGCCTGGTTCAAAGAATATCCCGCACCACCCTATGTCCAAGACTAGGTAACAGAAGAGTTTCTCGGAGTGCCGGAATTCCGCGGCAATCCGAAAATCTCTAGGGATAGCCTCTCCCAGATTGAGGAGAGCGAAGAACTGCTCGTAATACACGACTCTAAAAGTGCATAACTCAGTCTGAACAAAGAATGTTGAG
>JAGDQP010048407.1:0-14759 GCA_022664845.1 Lepisma saccharinum
AAACCTCAGTCAGGATGATAGGTCGCTGGGATTGAACCCATGATCTCTCGAATGCTACACAACACTATGATACTGATTTACGGCTGCTCGGTAGCGGGAATGAGAATGTGTCTGATATGACGATGGAAAGATGCAACGGATGAGATATAACATTGTTTAATTAACCTACCTTCGCTTACTCGGCATTATTGTGTGTATGCATGAATTTCCCCCTGGCTTTCTCGAGACATGCGCGAAGGAATAGCATTTAAAAAGCTTCGTTCATTTCGAAAAGATTTGATACAATTTAGTGTCTCATACATCTGGCATATGACGTGCAAGGCTATATATAACACATTACTGAATTGTAGATCAATTTAATTTAGCGTGAAGGTTTGGTCTTGTGATTAAATATTTAAACACATTCACAGATGTATTTGTCAGTGCTTATAAATATTGTCTCGCTCTGCATAGAGAGGAGTATACATATCTTCAAAGTGAACATCGAAATCTGTATAACGAAAAATAATAGGATTTTCTCCCCCAAATATTCAAAATCAAATGAAATATAATGAATACTAGTGACATGTTTTTAGTCAGTTTTCTTCTAAATTAACGAAAAACTATGAGGAAAAATCAGAACAGTAATTCTTCTCTTTGAATTCTCGAATTAATACAAAAAACAGCATAATGAAAAGTGCAGCAAAACTTTTAATTTTCTCCCTGCGATCAATTTGTATAAAAAACAACTTATATTTCAATAGGTTTTTTCTTTCATTTACCTGTGAAGTGTGACATTACGAGACTTCTTGTTGTACCACTTTGTAGATCCAAATGCAACACAACTCTTAGCCATGTTAAAATTCACATAAAAAGCATAAAGAAAGAACTTATTATTTGCACGTCTATGAATACTCCAATTTTATTCCAAACGCAATTTGGCGGACCGCAACGCATACAATGGAGGAGGCGGTCATTTTTGACTTCAATTTGTTTTCGAGATAGGGGTAGGAATGGGCGTCTCCTTCTAAGTCAATTCCTCCAAGGTTACTGCACTGAATTTCCCTTCCCATGCGATATGCACATCTACAGGAGCTCTGCCGAATTACGCAACTGCTGCTCGAGTGCTTCTTGTTTAATACCTTTGGTGAATCGAACTTCGCGTCAATAAGACCAAGTGGGGGTGGAATGTTGAAAATACTGAAATGTCCACAAATGCACCTACTCTGAACAGATGTTGTTTAACTGACGTAAATGAACTATAGCCACTTGTTCCTTGATCTTTAGAGTTTATTTGCATATATACATTTTTTCAAGAAATGCTCCGCAGTTTTCATAAATAAACAAAATATGCCACCATTGTTTGTTCGGGTACTACGATGTATTACATACGAACACACAAAAGGCACTTACTTCATCGCATAAAAAGATATAATTGTATGCATATCTCGACGTATATAAATATATACACTCGCTCTTCAGTGTTTGAGCTTGAATACGATAATATAGTCAACTTTTTCGAACTTCAATATATGTAAATTTTCATGAAAATTTCTCATTCAAATTTCTTCCGTATGGAAGACATGGTAGAGTTGACAGCAATCATAAAACTTAAGATTTTGAGTACTTACAAACCTTCTGAGTGGATAATTGATATATCCTTTTACAGATTAGACAATAACGAACGAAAGCCTTATTTCGTAAATATTTTATTCCACCTACATGTGATGAAAATTAATGATGAAATCCAGCCACTTGTCAGCACTTCACTCCATATTAATATACCATCGCCATCTAAGGACATGACGTAATTGGACGTCCGTCATACGCGTCAGCACAGGGAGTGTATCAACCAGGTTCACTAAAACAGTAAAGCACTGATGGTGATTTCGGCCACATCACAAAGGGGCATGAGTGCCGCTAATGGGAGGGCTGCGACAGTATATAGATAAGGTAGGGTGGTTCGGTTTGGTGACGAAGAAATCCCCAATATCCCCCACCCTTAGCTTAGCTACACTGTATCTCCCTCCCCCAGAACCCTGCGCAGTAGCCCATGCAATTACTGAGACGGCGACAAGAAACAAGCCGTTTCATAACGCCTACTTTGTATCTGTCTACAGCTCTACAGTAGTTTTTGAAAACGATGACAGCAAGAGGGTGGGCCTTCTCAAGGAAAATGTATGTAGTTGAAAATGTAGAAAAGGTCAGCCGTCAGTGGTCTGTTCCTCAGACCTGTGCCGCCTCCTCACGAAAATGCTGGATCCACCCCTGTTTTCATCCACTATCCAGCACCCATGCATTACGTAGGGCCTAATATTTTCTACTTTCTTGGACTTCAAGATATTTTTACCATATTCATTTTGGCGCCCCTGCAACTCGGCGCTCTGTGCGGGGGCACCGCTCGCACCGCCCTAAGGCCGGCCCTGGTAGACTACCAGGTAAACAAAACGGTCTAAAACGAATATGTATCGACCCGGAACTGTCAATCACGTTTTGATGAGGACAAATTAGAGAAATTGAAGAAAGGACTAAGTGACATATAATATTACGTAAGTGAGAAGGCAGGATAAGAACAATTAAAACTACAGTCAGGACACAAAATTCAGCTTCAAAGGAATAGAATGTGGGACGCTATCATGCGTTAGTTTTCAGCAATACTAAAATGTAATAACAATAATCACAGAAATCGAAGGAATTTCGGATAGATTTGGGACAGTAGTAATGGGGATAACCAAGACATTCAAGATGGAAATTATACAACTCTATGGTTCAACAACATGACATCCGGAGGTAAAAATACAAAATTTAACTTGAACATACAGAAAATTACGAAACATAATAAATCCTGTTATAAAGTGGTAAAAGTGATAATTGCTAATAAGTAATTTCTCTCTCTTATTTATATGCTTCTGTCTTGAATTGTTAATCAGTATCCTCTCTTTCTTCATTATCTCACATACTTTTAGATGTCTGAATTTCATTGATTACGCTTAATAGAAGTTTGGAAGTGAGCGCCACTAATCATGTTATTGTTAATTTGAATTCTTAAACTTTTATTGTCTTTCATTCGAAACTCCAACCTATTAGATTTAGATTTAAAGGACTGGTTGTCAGAGGAACACATCCTTGAATGACTGCATCACCCAAGAATGTATTCGTATTTGAACTGAAAGTAAATCCCGTACCATAGCTCCCTTAAGTCTCTGCCAACCTTCTATGTTATCGGGTATCTTCGAGCTACGTAAAAATGATAGATAGTTCCAGTAATTTGCGACTTTTAGAAGGAACTAAAGTCTATTCAAAACGAAAGAGAACAATACATCTTAACGTATGTCAAGTTGCTGCTTATACAGATCTAAATGCGTGCATCGATTTCTACAAAATTTTGCACACGAGTACCTTAGCCCCCGGGGAATGTTTCAGATATATTTTAAGTCACCAAAAGTGACCGTTTGGCTAGCTAATTTTAAAAATTCCATTGATAATAGAAATGAAATAAATCAATTGTTTTTAAGTTTAATTGAAAACAACAATGAAATGAATATATACATATCTTAATTTTTTGTTAATTTTGATTCTTGCAAACCTGAAATAATAACTTAATGAGATTATTTACTAACATAAGATTTGAAAAAACTAAAACGTAAGACATAGGTAACTACTACTAGTACTTGTGACGGCCCTCATACTTGGCGAGTGCCACATGTTGTAAATTCATTGGATGACTTTGTTGTTCCTGAAATTTTGTATAAATTCGTGCTTTCGGCAAAATTTGAATTTTATTGTAATTTAGATTGGAAAAACGTATGGTAGAATTTACTGTTGAAGGCTTTGCCATATTTAAGGCTTTTGGATATATCTAAAAGAAAAGAAAATTAACATTCAAAGATTTGGGATAAAATTATTCTTTAGACAATATGATTTCGAAATTGTGTGTGTATATGGAAAACCGTATTACATGGCGCCAGGACACTAAATTACTAATTCGCTTCAAAACTACTTACAAATAAAGAGACAATAATTAAGAAATATTAAAATATTAAATAATTGTATAGTTAATATCGACACTTTTGATGTAATTTATTATTTTCTAAATTATTTTTAAATATGAAATGTGTGTAATAAAACTATTTTGGTTCGGCGGAAGCCTTCTTACCGCCATGAGAGCAGACTATAAAAGAGCCTGCATTTAGGTTTTTCTCTCGGGTTCTGGCCCGAGTAATAAATAGGTGCTCAAGTGAACCTATTGTTTAATTTCAGGTATTCCTTTTGCCCTGGGATTTAGATAGCTTCAGTTTATGGGTCAGCACAGAATCGTCACTTGCGGTCGACTGCATATCCAAATTGCATGTTAATTAGGTTAGAAAAGGGTTCACAATTACTAATTTGTACTTACAGGACATTACTAATTTGTATTCACCATTTACCTTCAAATCCCACGCAAAGCCAAAGCAGTTAAATATAGAGTACCTTGGGGTATTATTATCATTTCATACTACTACTATTAGTAATTGTTGTATTAGTAGTAGTTACTGTAGTAATGTTTGTAGTAGTACAGAGGTACAAACATTGGTTTTAATTTATGTATTTGGCTGTAATGCATCCTTCATTTGAACTTGTTCATGAAATATGAGTTTAATTTATTGTTATATGTCATTGTACATCTTTTAGGAACGGTTTGGAGCATAATGTAAAATTTGAGTGGTTGTGCTGCATGTATGGTAATGTGTAGAGAAGTATAGCAGTTTGGTGACACTGCACAAAATATTGAAATTAATAGAAAAAGAAATGAAGAGTCTAGTAATGTGATGTTTTGGTAATATAATCTTTTCTTATTAGCAGCTCCCTAGAGATTGTTTGTACAATTTAGAGAGTTGTCAGGGTCATTCTGTGATATCGTACAGCACATTATGTAAAGTTGGTACACGATATTTGAGTGGGAACAAATCGTGACTGTCGTCTTTATCAGTGTTGACTACGGGCAAGACAAGGGATTTTTTCCCTCAGAAAAGTGGCTCTGGTTAAGTGTTTTCTGAAAGGAAAACGTGACATAGAGAAATCGCAAAGAAACTAAAATTTTCGCAACATTGGTGTCTATAGTGAAGAAGTCGTTAAATTCCGACTGTGAGTATGCACCCTCTCGGTAGAAAAATATTGACAGAAGAAGAAATTCAAGCCACGAGCGGAAATGAAACTTATTCAGCTTGCAAAGGAAAGCCGAAGGGCCACATGTTTGGACCTAAAAGTTAGAATTAAAATGGATGTAGTAAATGTTTGTGATTCAACTGTTCGTCGAAAACTGATCACTAGTGGATCACGTGCACGCCATCTTCGTAAGAAGGATCAAGTCACACGTTCAAGGGCGAATTGGAGACTCATCTAAGCAAAGCAAAATCCAACAAAAATTTGCAATCGACTGGAATGAGGTCAGTAATATATTAAATGTCTGCTATGTAATCAGGTGTTTTGAGATGTCATTATTTAGTATCAAATGCCACAGTGAATTCTGACTGAGTAGAATTCTCACAAACAATGCAAGGGGAAAGCTCGTGTTCGTTTCTTGTAGGTATGATTTTCAGATAAATTCATCTTTGAAATTTCGGACTAACGAAGCCAGTACGTGAGGGAAACCGCTGCTGAAGAATTCTTACCCCAGTGTCAGGCTCAAACGGTCAAGCATCCTACCAAGATGATGGTCTGAAGTGTCATGTCAACTCAAGGTGCAGATCGTCTATACTTTGTAAAAGGTAGGATGAAACATTAGCAGTGCAAGAAAAGTGCTTAAAAACAATTTCCTATAATTGAAGTACCCGTTCCACAGTGACTCAGTTTTTATGCACGATGGAACACCGTGCCACACGACACAGCCTGTGAAACGGTTTTTGCCTGAAAATCAAATCCGAACCCTACCAAGGCCAGGAATTAGCCCACACGTGAATCTCGTAGAGAACCTGTTGTTCATTGTGAAGAGGAAATTGCAGAGAATAACATTACAACGGAGCTAGACCTCATAGCAACGCTCGTTTTCATTTGACACCACGATGACGAAAATTAAGTACTCTTGTCACAAAATGTATGTTTTAATTAATTCCAATTTTGAGTAATTCGAATTTTTAGTATTCCCTTGGAGTACGAATTAACGAGAGTATACTGTATTAAAAATGTCATTCTTCTGTGAATAAATGAGCATTTCAATGATACAACATCGTTTTTGTACAAAACTCCCCTTATTCTAATAATGTTCACACCTCTGTAGTTATTGGTGTAGTAATATTTGTAGTAGCATCAGTTGTACTATTTGTAGTAGTATAGTTGATGTAGTAGCAATCGTTAAAACAGTAGCAATCTTACTACTACTACTACTACTAATAGTAGTAGTAGTACAACTATTGTGTCGCGAGCATAGCCACCCCGCAATAACGGCCGGAAATATTAGGTAGTTAAGTTACATTATTTCTGGTTTGCAACAACGTAAATTTGAATTTTAACAGTCAATAAAATTTAATTCACATTGCTGTTCGAAATTAAACATGGAAATAATTTATTGATTCCACTGTTATCAGAATAGAATAAATGTTTTCATTAAATGGCTCGCGGCATAGTCACTTCCTGTGTCTTAAAAAAATATCTAGCTCCTGCTACTGGACACAAGGAATATGTATGCAGAATATACTGGAAATCAATACAAGCAATTAGATTTGTATCGTTTTCAAATATACTGAATTTCGGATTTTTATAAATAGACTAGCTGATTTTCCCGCCCGTTTGTCCGAGATAAGTGAAATACTTTGGCAATACTAACAGTCGTGTAACAACAAACTATTATTATTTTTATTATTATGGTGTAAGAAAAATCAACTTAGTTTAATAAATCAAAAACAAAAGTTAGAACGTACACAAGGAAAATAAACTATTATGCCAGCAGATATATGTGTGATGAATTATGCCTTCAGGTAAATAACACTATGAAAGATATTGTATGATTCGAAACTCAGGTTTGATGTTCATTTTGTTAATCAAGTTAATGCTACAAGAAAATCAATAGATTTTCAGGCAATGGGATTTATTTAATAACCCAGCTATATACACAATTTTGGCCACTCGAGTACAATTACTTTGGGAGATATCTATGATATAAAAGTCAAATGTCAAGTGACTGCCTATGGCAAGTGATAAAGTGTGGAAATATCCTTATGTTATTGATTTGCTGAAACAAATGGAAGGAAAAGACACAGCAATAGGAGAGTATGTTCTTCATGGCCACCATCTTAAAGTCCAACACATTGAATTTCGATTGGTTTCCTTAGATGGAAGGTGGTCATGTAATATGTCATTCTGGGTTAGAATTTTACGATAAGTACGTTTGTGAGGTCAGTTTTCTCCGCAAATGTGTTATTGTGAGAGGTAAGGGTATGTGGCACTAACTAATAAGGGGTAATGATGCAGTAACCAGAAAACACCATTTTGTTTCGAAATAACGAAGTAAATGAAACCCTGACGACCACAAATTGTTCCTGGGTATAGTTCCTTATCGATATAGATTTGTAGTTATTTGGTTTTCATTTCTTCCGTTATTTCAAAATGCAATGAGTATTTTTAGGGTGTTGCATCCTTACCCGTATAGAAGTGGCATATACCCTTTTCCCTCACAAAAATACATTTACACCAAAACTGACATCAGAAACGTATTTCTCATAAAGTTCTAGCCCAGAATGACTTGTTACACGCTCCCCTTCCCATTTAAGAAGTTCAATCGAGATTCAATATGGCTGACTTGGAAATGGTTGCCATGTCGAACATATCCTCCCTCCAATAGGCAGCGCCTTCTACCCAATACCCATTACTACGTATTTGCCTTCCATTTCTTTCAGCAATTTAAGAACATAAGGATATTTCCACACTTTTTATGACTTTTCACAGAAAGAATTTGACTTTTATATCATCGATATCTCCCAAAATAATTTCGCTCGAGTGGACAAAATTTTCATAAGGGAACAAAAAATATATATAATTCTGTTCTGCCCCATCAGTATGTTTGCTTGTTAGTCTTTTATTTAATGTGAATTTAATTTCGAAGGCCTTTAGACAACTTTGGTTCAGGCCGGATGGATGATGATGGGATGATTGGTGGAATGGAGAAAGTGGCAGGAAACAGGAGAAACCTGAGAAAATCCACGCACATGGTACTTGTCCACCACAAAGCTCACATGGCAGTAGAAGGGTTTGAACCGACGAACCCAAGCGCGAGAAGTAAGCGCTCTAACCGATGATCCATCGCGGACCCCAGGGACGTACGCAAGGGGTGGGTCCGGACCCGCCCCTAATCCAGATTTCTAGTGAAATTAGCATTATTTTTGTCAAAATTATCTTCATTTTACGTAAATTTCACACCAAGACAGACTTCGAAACCCCGCCAAAATCAACTTCTGGGTACGTGCCTGACGGACCCTCCTTAATTTAATAACAACATCAAACTTAATATATTTTTAAACATACAATATTCATTAAAAGTTAAAACCTAGTACATATTGCATATAAAATATTATTTAACTGAATCCGAATGTGAATTTAAAAACATGAGATAAATTATTATTTCTGGTTCCCAACAATCTCAAATGTTAACAAATATTTTTTTTTTATTTATTCATTTCATTATTTTCTTAAATTTAAAATTGCGAACAATTTTTTTTTTATTTATTCGTTTCATTATTTTCTAAATTTAAAATTGCGAACAATTTATTTCATTTTTATAAACAATTGAATTACTGTTTTCATTAATTAGCTCGCGGTGACTTAAACTACCTAAACGACCTGCTCCTGAACCTAAGGAACACTTAGGCAAAATTTGATGAAAATCAATGCACATATGTAGATTTGTGTGGTGTACAAACACACAAAATTTCGGATATATTAGACAGGGGTTACCTTTAGGATTTTTCATGAACTGTAATATCAGGAAATTTATCTTTATAACTATCACTTAGTCCTTGCCATTAAAATCTTTAATGATTATTTAATATTGGTATATGAACTATAGAAAACGTCTACAGTCGTATAGCCTATTTTTTTCCTATATTTTATCTTAAACATGTGGTAAACAGTCATTATGTCAATTTGTTATAATTTGTAAGTTACGTTAAGTAAAGTACGTATGAGAGAATATGAAAACGAATATTGAAACTGCTTGCAAATGACTAACAGACAATCTTGAATTTTTCAAGATCGATATTAAACATGATTTAATATTACATCATCAGTACATCATTTCTGGGCTTTTTATGTGATATATCTTTCGGTGCCTCTCTTTCAATAGACAATGACATTTTTGTGGGAAAGGTATAGAACTTTTATGATTTTCATATCTTATACAGCAGATAGTTTATAATTGTATCATAATACCTAAATTAACTAGTGATTTACAAATTCGAGAAAATGCATTTCCAAATATTAATTTTATTAAGTATTTATTTATTGATATTTACTTATTTATATATTTACCAAACTTTAAATCAATGTTAGTTCAGAATCAATTTTGCGTAAGATATTAACAAACAACAATGATGAAAAGAAAAAAGAGACGGATGGAAAGAAAGCATCTTTTGATAGAAAAAAAAAGTTATTGCGCAAACCATGTGATAAGCTCTTTGAACCAAAGTCGCCTACCCACAGCCGACTATCCTGACTCAGATTTTCCTTCAGTTTCACCAGGAGAACACTAGGATGTTACCTTGACTAAGGTGCTATGTGCTACCTTCCCCACCCTTTCAACTACCCTATTTGTGCATATGTGCATCTGAGTGCGTTATCCTCGTGACTATCAGGATACTGCTTTCTCATCAGAATCTGCGTTTATCTTCATTTCATGTGCTAGTTTTAATTGACCTTCTATCTACTTTAGAAAATACTTCAGCAGGTTTAATGCATATTGCATAATCAATGTTACTCCAAATCGGGCTAATGAATTTCCATTTAGATGCACTTTCAGATATTTTCCTTGTCTCATTCTGTTAATATTAACTATGCACAGAATTATATATTTTTTTTATTTAAAATTCTGACTAACATTTACACTACTTCCCAAATTCCTTTTACTATTTGGAATGTTATGGAATTTCTAAATATTGTTCGATTGAGTTTTTTTTAAAAAAAATCTTAATATCTTCTATTTTCTAAAGAATTTTAACGTAATAAGACCATAAGACATTATAATTCTCAGACTAGTTTTTTTTACTCTTAATCTGTGTAACCTTCCTCGTAAACCACTGAATATTATATTATCGATGGAGAGAGACAAATTTAAGAAAATGTTTTCTTTAATTATACAATAAAAGCTTAAACTATTAAAAATAATATATTTCATAATCATAAAACGTTTAGAAGTGTTCTGTTTCCATTGATCGACAAATATTTACAATTTATTCTCCTCAGGCTAACAACAGTGCTTGCATTTCCTACATTGTTCATTCGATAACAAATAAAAAAAGCAAAGGAAGAGTACGATTTAAGAACTAACCTACTGCTGTATTGTAAGGCTCGGAAAACCAAAGAAGACAAGGGCGTAATTAACAGGGGCCATGGGCCATGCGGTTGGGAACACTGGTTAGAGGGAGACCACAAAACTGTTCTATAGTGTACATTATGCTTGAAGACAATTTCGAGACATTTTTTGCAAGAATAAGGTTATTTTCTTACTTGTGCCCTACGTTTCTGAAAGAAGGGTCCATTGTAAATTTTAAATAGGGGTTTCTCCGTTTTTTCAATTGCTAAACATGGTGAAAGCAATAAAGAAATGCGACAGAATAGTGATCGACTAGTAATCAGCAGATGCCGGCATCAAACCAGGAACTACCATATAGCATATTTTTTTTACCAAAATGTGATGGTTTAAGTAATATTTTTCTTTTTTTAGCTAAATAAAACTATTTAGCAAAAATTATATTTACAATTCACACGCATTTTGACATTAAAAGCTAAACGCCAATTTACTCGACCATTACTGAATAATAGTAAAGGTATTGATAGATAAATAATGATAATTTTATAATTTACGTTACGTTCGTCTTCTCTTATTCTGCACTCACAATATGTATTTAGGATTCCTTCATAGGAATCATTGTCAACCACCAAAACGGTAAGAATGGTATTAAATTTTAGAATTCTTTTTTAAAAAAAACATAAGGAAACAATGAAAGTTTGTTTCAATCCAGTAAATAAACAGATAGATAGATTTATCTTACAAAGCGTATTATTATAGCATATTTCTGGACATTAAATTAACAAGATATCAAAAGTAATTGCGTTATTATCAATCAAAAACACGTAGAATATTATGTTTCTGCTAGAAGTTTTCAAAAAACTAATATGCTTAAAGATCTAAGTATTAAATTGAAGTAAACAGTAACAACAATATTAAAGAATCAAATCAGCAAGACTCACCGTTCTCTCGTACAAATCTTCATCTCGCCACTTGAGCCAAGCCCTCGCAAACCCTTGATGAGTATAGATTTCTAAGTAGTACACAAGAGCGATGGTGACACTGATTACACCAGCGAGCACCGGTAGCACAGACTGTAGTGACCTGTGAGAGGAACTATTCTGGGTCAATTTCTTCGCGGGCTCGAGTCGCATTAGGTCATCTTGGGTCACTGACAACTTTTCCGCTCTGTGGAAGATATTATTCAGCCGTCGTTGTGCTTCCTTCACGTCGGAATCCATTTCGTCTAAACAAGGATTCCCCGTGATCCTTTATAAAACCTCTCCTTAATTTTCTAATGTTCAAGTAGAAGACAGCAGAGAGTAAAGATAAAATTATTTCCGGAGTCGCAACGACGAAGCGACAAACTGTCTTCCCCGCGCCTAAGTGCGAACTGACACTGCACGCCCTGTTACTGCGATAGTCAACCTGAACCGCAGGGCATTACAGAGTCTGTTCTATCACGCTGACATCTGCTGGCCGATAAAGATAGCAAGGGTAAGCGCATGCGCTATTGATTTTTCAAAAAAAAAAAAAAATGGTTAGAACAGAATATCTTTAGGCAAGTACGCGGTGCGTAGACTTTTTTGTTTTGTTTTTTTAGTATTTTGCCCTTCAAAGAAAACTGCCACAGGTATTACGTTTACAAACAGAAACTTGGAAATTTCTCACCTACCCTTCTAGTGTTTAATTAAAAATTTCTTGTAGAGTTTTTCCAATAGCTCTTTCCTCTTCGCTTCCATTGTTACCGAACAATGAAAACGTTTTAGGAACAGAAGCAACAGTAACTTTGCCCATAACGAAAATTCATGAAACATCATTATTTATTAACTTCAAAGAAAACATTGTAACTAAAACACAGCAGTGTAATTAGAAGGATGTTCTATATCGAATTTCTACAATATTATTCCCATTAACCACCATAACAAATTTTCAACTTCCTCACAGGCCCAGAAACAAACGGAACTAAGGGAGTCCAGAAACAAACGGAGCCTCCTAAGTTTTCATTGTAAATATTACTTTCAGCAGATGAAAAGGAACTTCAAGTTTCAGAATTCTGGATTCAGAAAAAATGAGCAGTCTCATATCAATGCTATTTCTGTACACGTTAAACACCAATGGTGTGTGTGTGTTCGTGAATCACCCCAGATAAATATCAGAAAAGAAAAAAAAATCGTGGGAGTAGTCCCTGATATCCGGTGTATATTTAAAGTTCACAAATTTAGTTGAATAAAGTGATGACAAAATAATATTCAGTTTTCGACCAACGAAATTAGTTGCGTTTATAGTACTATCTGTTTTGTTATTCGTAAGATTGCTACACACAAGTTTTATCTCTTGCTTCTACAAGTGAAAGTAGTAATATGTTAAACATGAACTTAAAGGCAGAAGCTATATTGATGATTCCGAAAAAATACAAGAACATTAAAAAGTCATTTATAATGGCTAATGTCATATTTTCATCTACTATCATTGTCAAAGCTCCACGAACGTAAAGCTGGTATAGTTATTTTGAGTTAGAATAATCCGACTAGAAAATATTTGCAGTTAGTATAAGTTTGTCAAACTTTTCAGCCTCCAACAACAGAAAACTTGCTCAATGGTCAGTTTCCTAAGAGTAAAATATATCTAAATGTCGTTCTAGGACAAATTCAAGATTCCATTTCAGTGTGTCTTTCAAATCTGATACACATATAAAGTGGATCAACAAACACTTCCCACGCAATTTACTTTGAAAATCACGAAATTGATTTTAAGGAAGATGAATCATTGAGATAAATTTAAGTGTACCGCTCCATTACACGTAGGGGCAAAACTAATTATCTCACATGACAACATGTGTCAAGCAGAAAAAAGTTTGAATGTCGTTTTGTTATTATTTAGAAAGTCAATAATATTTTGGAATTTCGCTGAATACTTTGGGGAATATTGCATTTCAAAATTTACATGAAATGAAAAGAATATTCCCGAAGATGGTGACATTTTACCCTATTATGCTTTCTTATATCCCCCATCACCAGTCACATAGTGAAAACAGGACACCTGCAGACATCACTGTGATCAACATAAGATTGCTTTCCATTCTCCGTAGTCTACTGTCGCTAAATTTTCTTAAATAGAAACATAGCTTGAGTAACACATCATGGCTTTTTAATTTCCTTTACAACGATGTTAACGTTTCCGAAATTCAATTGTAACTTCCACACTGGGCCAAAAATGCCTAACAGCCATAAGTAAATTCAAATTCAAATTAACGGGTGTTGTAAACAATTTTGCACAGATGAATTAAATCTTGTCCTACATCAATGATTTTACAACTATATTAATGATACTTGACAGTCATTGTATATTTGTATTGTCAACCAAATATATCTTTGAGCACCAGAGCCTGCACGGGCCGGGAGCGCCCGTTCGGCCCGGCGGATTACCCAGATCGGACACATATTCTGTCGGGCCGAACCGGGCAAAAGTACTTCCGGGTCTGGCCGAATCGGGTCGGACACTTCAAAAGTCGGATCGGGCGCTAATACTGTCGGCCTATGTTAATCGTAATTTGTTTGTAAAACTGACTCTTTATACAATAATTTAGACTCTTTAAACTACTGTACTACTACAACTACTACTTTTAATACCACTACTACTACTATTGCTACTACTTCTACTACAATTATTATTACTACTACTACTATTACTACTAATACTGATACTTCTACTACAATTATTATTACTACTACTAATAATACTACTACTGCTAATACTACTACTATTATGACTACTACTAATACTAATATTTCTACCATTACTACTACTACTAATACTACTATTTCTACTACTATTACTACTGCTGCTGCTACTACTACTATTATAACTACTGCTACTACTACTAATAATAATACTGCTAAAACTACTATTATTACTAATACTATTACTACTATTACCACTACTAGTAGTGCTAATGCTACTACTATTACTACTACACGATATGTGGATGTGAAACTTGGACATTGAATGCGCAAACGACTCAAAGATTAAGAGTCACATAAAGAGCAATGAAGAGATGCATGCTAGCAATAACCAGGAGGGACAGGAAGACAAATGAATGGATTCGCGCATAAATATAGATAGAGGATGTAATTAAGACTGGGAAGAAAGTGAAGTGGAAATGGGCCGGTCACATAGCTAGACGAACATATGGAAGATGGACGACAAATGTACTACATTGGATTCTTAGAGAAAAGAAACAACCGAGACAACGTCCAAATGCAAGATTGGTAGGTGAAATTAAGCGTTTGTCAGGAGCTACTTG
>JAGDQP010048409.1:0-14759 GCA_022664845.1 Lepisma saccharinum
TATATATATATATATATATATATAATACTAAATAATTATACATTATACTATTATATACTCTAGACTATTTTATAAATATATTAAATAGCTATCAAGTTGTGTTTTACTTTGCCCGCATAATGGAGGGCAAAATTGAATTTCATATACTTCAAATAACTATCAACTGTGGTCCACAAATTTTAATATTTTACATTTCATTTCCCACCAGAATGTTGAAGAGATTTCAAGGTTTCCATCAGTGTGTTAAACATTTCATTATCGCTTTTTGATCCAAACTTATGATGCGCGAAATAAAAAGTGTGCCACTTTACCCGGCTTTACTCTATAATTAAATAATTTTGAAGTTGTTGTGTTTTTGTTGCATGAAATTAAACGAGTTGCAAAGGTTCATCTTCTAGTCACCAAAGACCAGGGTATTAGAAAACAGAAGAGTCACCTACCGTTAATTTTGGGAAGTCGCTGAACAATGTGTAGAAAAACAAATAATTTATTATTATTGCCTGTTGTCAGCAATATAAGAACAACTTGTACTTATAATTTGACTTTCATTTAATGAATGTGCATCACTATAAAGCCTCTTGGACCCGTCAAGGTTTCTCCCTGAATATAATGAGTTCATAACAAAATATAATGTTGTAAGGTAATTTGCGCATAGTTACTCCAGTATCTTTATTCTATATTTTGATGTTAACATTTATCTTTGTACCAATGAAGTCATAATGCCCATCCTTCCATCTATCCCCTTCTAAGGGCAGGATCAAAATTAAATTTATGTAGCTATCTCCTGTATCTAGTGTGTGAGTGGCTGCCGGGAATCGAGGGTTCGAGGGCTCGATTCTCTCTTGGAATGAAAGTGGTTTTACACTTAAAACTGCAGGTTCCGATGGAGGACAATATCAAACCATCATTGATTCACCTTGCTGAAAAACCCTCAGCTCATAGACTTGCCTCCCCAGGCAGAACAACTTTCATTACCATCATTTTACTCGGATATTGTGTACTGTCCTCCTCCGATGAGTAGGTTTCGCACTGGGCGGTAACCGCAGTATTAATCCCGTTCACTTGGAAGGTCATGGCAAACAACCATCAGTACACCTTACCTGGGGACCTCCACGTAATGAACCTGGATTCAGACAGAACACTAATTGTCATCATACACTGTGTGTGGAATGTGAAACTAATTTATTTTAGATGGTTCTTTTCTTTATTTCGTTCAATAAACTAAAAAAAAAAAAAAATGGTTCCTGACAGTTATAAATATATAGAATAAAGTAACCTGATATCCCTTATCAATTTCAAAAAGAAAACATAAAAAGCACATCTTCTTAACAAATTCCGTGATTTTTTTTAGGTACAGTAGAAGTCCGATAGTCCTGGTTGCTCGGGACCGGTGCCGGATTTCCGAAAATGCCGGACTATCGGGCGGTACCTCTTACAGTGCTGACCATCAGCTTCCTGACACATTTGAGTACTGCTTGAGCGACGGTACCGAGAATTGGCCACCGGAATTGCCACATCCCGAAGTTCTGCCAGTAGCTGCTGGCTTCCTATGGTACGCTACATCCTCTAGGGTCCTCCACGGATAAAAGTCGAGAGGTGTTAAGCCAGGAGAATGTGGAGAAACTCAATCGCACTAGCGTCTAAGAGAAGCACATGAAAACAAGGGCGTGGCACTCTCGCGCAGGAGCAGAGCTCCTTGAATTATAATAAGTAACACCGACAAGCGCTTATTCCACAATTCTCAGCTTGGTCTGGTGGTTAACGTATCGGGAAGCTGATCCAGAGATCCCGGGATCGAATCCTACGGTCGTTAGTTTTACATATTTTTTAAAAAGAAATCCCTTTCCTTTTTTTATGTATATACGCATTAAGAAATTTAATAAAGTACTGTTAGCGGTGGGCATACGCAAAAGTACTGTTTACTCAAAAGTTCTGTTTAGGCAAAAGTTCTGTGCAGTACCGGAAGTGTTTCCAAGTGTGCTCCGGAAGTTGCCAAAATGGCTGCCCAGCCCTACGGGTCGAGCTGAAAAAAAATCTTGCGACAATCGGGCGTTCCGGACTGTTGGATGCCGGTCTATTGGACTTCTATTGTATATAATACAGCATCGGCATGAGAGGCTGAAGGGACTAGCGACCTAGTCCAACAATCGCATTCTTCGATTCCCCATACTGTGATTTTCAACATCAGAAAGTTCTGTTTCTCTAGCGTGTTCCTGTAGTGTAGCAGAATCAACCGGCTCCGTAATCCGTTATTTCAGAGAGCGGCCAACTCAACACATTGTAGTTATTAGGGCTCATTTTCAAACCCGCTTGCGCTGCTTGCGATTAGGGTGAGTAGCTAATAGAAACACGTGGTGTAGTTTCATTACGTGATGTAACACGTGATTCAATTGGCTATTTACGCAAATCGCAAGCAACGCAAGCGGGCTTGAAAATGAGCCCTTAGTTGCTTACTTGTGTGGTGCCGTATATCAGGCGTTAGCGTGTCTGACTACAAATCGGGCGGTTCGGGTTAAAATCTCGCTTAGGACTTTTCTTCAGTGTTTCTGTGTCTGAGGTGAACTCAGTATCACATTGAGTACCAGAGTGTCTTTGGTACTCCTGAGTACTTTGGGTGGTAAGGGTGGTCCAGCGTGGATCTGACTACCCCGCCTCACTTCGTGCCGTAGGTGGAACGCTTGCTCTATATCCCTCAAGCGCCGTTCACAGTGCGTGCGCATCTCATCGGGGATACCTTTACTTACGTCTGAATTGAACTTAATTTATTTATGGCCTTTAGACATTACATCTATGGCATAGATCATGATAGGCTGGGGGAAATGGCGCGCGAAGGAGCCAGCCAGTATCCCCGGTATTTGCCTGGTGTAGGTGAGGAAAAGCTCTTAAAAACTTCAGTCCGGATTGGTCGACCACTAAGATCAAACCAAGGGCCTCCTGAATGCGAAGTCAGCGCTCCACCAACTGAGCTAATATTTGAAACGCTGGAGGGATAATTTACGTCTTCAAATTACTAAAAGCCCCAGAATATTCCCTAAATTTTAAGAAGCTATTATTTACTCTCAAATAACATTTCCGGCATCTTCCAAGCTAACAAGAAGAGCTATTTTTTTACCGGTATATAATGTCACTATCGGTAGTTGGTAAGATTTAAATATTTCAAGTTAAAACTATCCGAAAACTGAACATAATTTTTAATACACAATTTTTATGACATAGGTTTTGTTTTAATGTTTATATGAAATACAGTATGTTCGACATTTGAAAACAATTATTAAGATGTTATGCAGTTCAGAAAATATCTTGACACATGATTTAGAAATGGATCCTTAATGCACAGAGGTATTATTACATTATTTTCTTTAGTTCACAATGGTTCGTGGTGTCCTGAAATCTTGCAACGTTAATTTAACTCATTTCCCGACGGCCTACAATGATGAAAGTTTGCACACTGACGTAAGCCGGGTGACGTAAGCCGGTTTAAAAGCATGCGTTAATATTTTTTTAACATGGACTTCTTTATGCTAAAATAAATACTAGCTTGCAACGATTTTGGGTTAGACTGATTCCAGAACATTTTAGAGTTTGGGTCACGAAATATTAGCTTAAGAAAAAGTATCCGAACAGCGAAATAACTCGAAAAAAATAATAAGATACTTTTTAAAGACATATTTTTCTTAAACAATGTGACCTGTAAAGTAAAATATAATTAGTTTATGCATGACTAAACAGAAAAGCATGAGGCGCGCCAATTCAAGAATTGAGGCGTATGCGCGAACAAAAGTCTTTGTGCTATCTTTCAACATGGCACATATAGACTTTTGTTCGCGCATGCGCCTGTATATGAGAGTGCGATCCATGCTTTTCTTTTTAGTCATACATAAACAACATTATTTTTTTACTTTTTAGTACGAATTGATTAAGAAAAGTATGTCTTTAAAAAGTTTTTATTATTATTATTTTTTAATATTTTTTAGCTGTAAAAGTAGTTGTATTTTCATGAATGCACGCGTCAGTCTCAGAAAGGAGCTGCAAAAAACCAGTTTGGAAAAAATCGGCAGAAACTGTTTTTGCAACTTGTAGTGCAATTTTTTTCGCTCTCTGCTATTTCAAAATGATTGGTAGGCTTTCATGGAAACGAAAATGCGTACAAATAGTTGCAATTTGTTATGAATTATTGTGTACGAACGTGGTAATCTCGCCTGCAGCGCTTGCAAAAGGCACCTACCTACCTCACATTTTAAATGCCTTCCTGCCATCTATTGACAATCGTTAATATTAGACAAACTCAACGTGTTTCTTCGTCTCGTCATATGCATCTGCCATCTATCGACCTTTGTTACTATTACACGAAATGATGTTTTCTCATATAGGAATTATACATTGTTTCACTTTCGTTTGGGATAGTAGAAAACAAAAATAATCTAAGCTAATGGTGAAGTTCTGTAGTTCAGCTACCGTGGAGACAATAGGAAATAGAGAAAGGTACGGGGCAAAGTGGATCACTTAACTTTAATAGCTTTAAACAGCAACTAAAAGTGAGTACACTAAAGTAAAATTAATGGTGGAGTTTCTCTGACTATTCAACTTTCAAATGGTAGCACAAGATTGGCGAACGAAACCTAGGGTAAAACGGAGTAATTAGCACCATTAAGAGAGGGAGGGAGTGGGGGGAGGATCGGCACAAAATTCCGGATAAAAAGTTAATTGCGTGGGTGCGAATGCAACATGCATCATACAACACCTCAAAGTAAAAAGTATTTTTGTTTTTGAACACTAACAATGATAAATCTTCGGGGTACTAAGCACACACTTGAAACGTGCATTATCATTAGGATATGAACCCAGTTGCTTTATAATCCCGCACCAGTACACAGTTTGGTATTTAGGATGTTGAATAACACAATAGAACGAAATGAAATACAGACATACATAAGAGCAAACACTTCGTACTAAAGGTCTTAAAGTGGAGACCAGGATAGGGTGTAGGAAAGGATGTCGAAAGGATGCCAGTTTGTAGGTACAGTTCCGGTATTTGCCTGGTGTGACTGAGGAAAATCCCTGGAGAAACCTATGTGGGTTGGTGGCCACTGGCACTTCATCAATTCCATTCTCTCTGGTATCCACAACAGTCCTACTGACTTCATTTTTTCCAACAATGGTTTGTCTGATGCTAAACAAATTGTTGATTGAGCCTTAATATCGCATTGCACATCACATTTCTTTAAATGGCCAGTGGCATGGAATGCACTTTGAAAATATAAATAAAAACTATGCTAAGCCTATCAGGAGAAAAATTTTGACCCATATGCATTAGTATGTTTCTACGTACTGTACTATAATGTAATAATGAATTTAGTGTAATATATTCCATATTCATACTGCAATCACAATCAGAGAAGGATGGTGCTTAATACCCCAGATATGCTGGTGCTAATTTCCCCATCGCGTATACATGCGATCTGTTTAATCCGGCTTCATTGGGCGCATTTAACGAACTAAGGGCTGATTTTCATGAAAGCTTGCGTTGCTTGCGATTTGGGTGAGTAGCCAATTGAAACACATGTTTTATTGCATGTTCTACGTATTACGTAATAAAACACGTGCTTCAATTCGCTACTCACTCTAATCGCAAGCAAAGCAAGCATTGCACGCTTCCAATGGAAGCAGCCCTAAGGGTTGATTTTCATAAAAGCTTGCTTTGCTTGCGAATTGGGTGAGTAGCCAATTGAAACGCGCGTTTTATTGTGTGTTCTAAGTATAACACGTGTTTCAATTGGCTACTAACCCAAATATCAAGTAACGCAAGTTTTCATGAAAATCAGCCCTAATTCGTTGATCATGCGTTCAAAAGAAAAAGAAAGAAAATACCGTGTACTAGGGAAAGATTTTGAAAAACCTACTTATTATTATTATTCATAAATGCTTATGTCTTGTCTTTCCCACACAATACCACACAGGTGTTCAATCTCCACCACATTTTGTTCCTTCACAAGTGACGTCAGATGCCACAAATAGAGTCTGTGGATCACGACTAAGTCGTGATCCACAGACTCTAGCCACAAAGAAGTTTCGTTGCCATCTCTTATTAAAAGGTTGAACATTCCATTATTCGTTTTGGCCCCCTTCCCCGACTGGATAAAGACAAATTTTGTGGCGACAAAATTTCCTAGCGTCGCTTGTTCTTTCCCTGCTACCTGGCTTGCTGGCGGAAAAGTGGCTAATTACTTTCTTCTCTGAAGCAAGATAATATTTTCTTGTTTAAATATATAAATATGTAATAACATCGAGCAGCACAATTTAAGTACTAATCATAAATTTCCTTTCAGCCGGCTTTTCTTGCAGGTGCTCGTCGCATGCTTTAGTTGCAATTTCTTTGAGTGGACAATCGAAACTCGTTTTACACGTAAAACATTTAAATAACACGTGTTTCAAGTGGCTATTCAGCCAAATCGCAAGCAAAAACGTGGCCAGTGCTTGTATGAAAAGCCTGCCTTAGGCAACCGACTCGGGAAAGTGGCTGAAAATTTTTAACAGTGCACATCTATGAGTGGCACTTGTAATTTACTTGTATTCAAATAAAATCGTATTTAAGCCAGCATTACATGCATGCGTTAGCCGTGTGTTTCGCTTGCGATTTGCTTTCAGTAGCCCTTTGAAACCAATGACTTCGATGGCTGACACACGTATTTACACAGTACAACGTCGATTATCCGAACGTGAGTCATCCGAAACTCAACTTATTAACTGTGAATACAGTGACATCAAAATAAACATGGGAAAAATAATTAATGAAAAAGAAAAAGTTAATGAATAATTTCAGGGCTTTGGTGGTGAAACTTAAAAAAACAACTAAAAATCAGCTATTATTTTACTCAATATGGTACTGTCTCATTTGTGTTAACTGTTGCACTTTACATGTACTTCACTGCATTGTAATGGCACAGTTAACTTGCAGCAAGTTTGGCACAACTTTGGCGTTGCAGGGCTGCAAACTTGCTGCAATCTTGCAAAAAAAAATTGGTAGTTGACAAATGCCAAATTTGCTAAAATCTTTGCACAACTAACTTGCAAGAAACCTTGTTTTTATAAACGTTTTTAAAATAAGCCATCTACCCGAGCAGTAAAGTACACTCATCATTATGATTTTCCTGAAGAAACTCGCTTGTGAAAATCAACGAAGTAGGGTTCATAGCTCTATAACAGGATCAATTAGCTTCCATAGTTTCAGATTTCAGCCTATATTTAGTTCAAAAACTGTCTTCGTAACATGAAAAGACTAGTAAAATAGAAGACAGTCAGGAGTGGCGCAATAAAGCAGTGGTAGGTCTATAGAGTGACGGACTACAAACAAAACTGTAGATTCGAGGTTCGAGCTCCAATCCAGACAATAGAAATCATTTTCTACCACATGGTTGACGTTTAGTAAGGCAAGATTGTAGCAAGTTTGGCGTGGAAAGTTTCTAGCAAATCTGGCATGTGTCAACCAGGAAGTTTTCTGCAAGATTGTAGCAAGTTTGCAATAATGTAATGGCAAACTTGCAATGCCAAACATCGTACAAACTTACTTTAAGTTTGGGTGCTTTCTGAGGGATAACGTTATCATAGAGAAAACATATTTGATGCACTCTGTGGCTTTTCTGTTCGGTTATCCGAACTATAATTGGTCCCTAATAATTAGTTCGGGTAATCGACATTTTACTCAATTTTTGTTGGTTGCTCATAGATATCAAAAGCAAAGCACACGGCGAGCGCATTCATAAAAAGCCGACCTTAGGATCTTGCTTCTTAAAAGCAGCTTTTCATGTATGCGCTAGCCCAAGTATTAGAAACTATAAGGTCGGCTAGGCCAAAAATAATAAATGAATCAAACTTTAACAAGGCCTTAATTAAAATGAATAAACTGAATTGAACCGAATGTATTTTTTTTTAAGTACTGGATTCGCTTTATATAACGACGCTTTCTTGAGTTCATTACAGTTTTAATAAGAATTTTATTTCCAGGTATCTGGAATCATACAACAGACAGAAGCAATTGGCATCTATGTTCAAGACAGTCAACGGAAATAAGTTTTCGAAGAGCAGTCTACAAACAGTTCCGTCCTCTACAGAATTTCACCAATGAATCTTGTCATATTCTTTACTTTTGTTTTGTATACATTTGTGTCTGTGTATTATATTCGTGTCTGTGGTCCGAAAAAAGGGGAATATTGTGTTGCCCTGCCTATTATGTACGGTGTGTGTGATCCAAAAAAAAAAGAAGAAGAAAATGTTATGTCAAATATTATTTTGCTGTGTAAAAGACATTTATGTAAAGATATCAAAATAAAAATATTTTGTTACATGTATTTTATCAATGTGCCTTTATTTGTTATGACTATCGACCTCTACGTAAGTAATACTGGAGTTCCTACTTATCCCCAGTTTTACAATCGACGGCTAATCTTCTGGTCAGGGCTAAGTTGAGGCCAAGTCATATTTTGCGTACGCCCATTGGCCAAAATATGACTTGGCCTCCACTTAGCCCTGACCAGAAGCTTAGCCGTCGATTGTAAAACTGGGGCTTAGTGTCAAAAGATAGACGCCAGAGCAAATACTTAAACTCGTTTGTCCACTTTCAGTCTAATCAAATGTGGACCAAAATTACTAGTTTTGTTTTATACGCTTCTCACCGCTGTGCGGCCCGTTATTTTATTTATTTTTAATTCTTATGTTATTCATATAATAGTATACCGTACACGGTATACTATAGAAAATACTGCAAATAATATTTACGTTTTTTGCAAGAATCAAGATATAAATTAAAAACGGGCCGCAAACAGTGACATCTAGCGTAAAATCCTGAGTGAGAACATAAAATTTAGTCCATATTGGTTTAGACTGGAAGTGGACAAACGAGTTTAGTGTCCTGACTTCATATATTCATGAAATTTTCAATTCCAGCAGTCACTCCAGTATCGCTTTTAGATAGAGGTCATTGGTTATGACACTCGTAAAAAGCAAGAATTATTCGTGGCCAAGAGATCATTAATTTACCACACTGGAGTGCTTCATTTCATTACGGAATAACTAACTAACTGAAGCTAGACGCAAGAGAGAACCTTTAAAACAGGAATGCTATTAGTACCGGAATTGAGATGCGTTCCAGTAGCCCGAAAATAATTCTCGGGATGCGTAAATGTCCCGGTTTTCAGAGAAGAAGAAATGAAACGAAAAAAATATTGGGTGTGTGCTTTTCACACGATTATATACTTTTAAATTTTTGGGTATGGCACCTCAAGAAAGTTTAAAAAGAACTTGAATACGTAGTACATAGATTTAATCAAGTTCACAATTCAACTACCTAACAATTGAACGAAACATCAGTTTCATTGGTCCATGGATAAAGCGTTTTGCTGCTCAATGGTTATTGTTGTCGGTGACCTTAAGTCCCGAATTTTAGGACTTTGTCTCGGTGTCCCGAAAAATATACTAAAAGTCCCGAATGTCATGAGTTAATCTTCATTAACTGCAAAGAGGCAATCTCCAACGAACTAAGTGGTTTCAACAGAATTAGATACCGTTTAAAAATACTTTACCATCTCTGTCGCTCGACGGTATGTTGAACAAGCTGTGCGTACTTTGTTCTTACTTCACTGGCAATCTCTTCGCACAGTGGGCTAAACTTAAATTAACTAAAGAACTGAGATGATTAACGGTTCTCAAGGACGTAAATCAGCAAGAGATAACCGTCCGAAAATTAGAGAAAATGTTGAATTTGTGCAGTCATTTCCTGGTATAAATGCTTCCGTAAAGAGGCCATTTTCAATAATTTCTGGGGATCAAAAATCGAATGTGTGAAGCCATGTTGATTATTCAAATGAACAATTCCGAATCTTGCTCAGAGATATATCAAAACATTAAAAAGAATAAAGTGCTCAACAGACAGGTAAGCTGTCTTCAGAGAAGTATGATTGGTTCAAACTATTGACGTCGACCACTCCAGGAGAATAAATTTTCAGGATCATTTGTCCTAACCTCAAAAGAAAGCTATTTTAATTTACAACCTATTTCACTGTTTCTTATAAATTAATGTGCTCTTTGTATAAAAATCATTATAAAAATGTTTTCTGGCACAAATTGTAGAGAAAAATCCTCTCTGTTTTATTTAAACTCAATATTGACCAAAACAAAACACTAAACATAATGGAAAATAAAATTGTTTCGGTGTTTAACAAATATGAATGTGCCTAAGGTTGATTTATTATAATTTAACCCCTTTAGGAAATATTAAAAAATAAAAATAGTGTTATGCCAATTATTCTGGCATAAAACTTGACTTGTAAAATTCATGAGATATTATTTTCAGTAAATAAGTTCCTACCGATTTCAAAGTTCTAATTTGGTGCTATTTTTAAATTTTATTTTAAAAATCGAGGCAAGTTTTACTAAAACAAAATTTTTAAGTTCACTTTATGGACTGAATAAGAATTTACTGGTGTTTAAATGTGTTAATGTTTCGCAGTTTTTTTTTAAAGTTGCCTTCAGTTGTTTATAGCTTTCGCTTTATTCAAAAAAGGCTAAATTATGCTGAAGGTATTTCGAAGTAGTCGAAATTATGTAAATTTGTTCTTTTCTCCATGTTAACACAAAGCGTAAAATACAAACATTTTTAATTAATTCCATATTTAACATACACTTGTGTAAGTTCCTTCCCAAGCATGCTCTCTCCAATATGGCAAAATGTCCCTTGGAAGTGGTACTTTAATGGCAAATTCTCAAACAGGGGTTGAGACGTGATTCAAAAGCAACAAACACTTAGTACTAGGGCGAATTTTACCAAAGCAACTGGAAAATATTTCACACGCCCTTATTTTGTACAAAGCACTACAGGGGTCAAATAATAGACGTATTTAATTTTGAGCGCTAGACAAGTATTTGCCAAATTATGGAGGTGAAAAAATTGCGCGTTTCTTAATTTTAAGACCAAAAAAAAAGGCAAAATAGGTGGTAGGGCAAGTAAAACCAAGTACAGAAAAATATGCAATCTTCTTCATCCTTTTCTCCTTGAAATAATGCTACAAGTACTTTATGGGGTCTCAAAGCGTGAAATACAAACATTTTTTTAATTAATCCCCACATTTGTTCAAGTTTGTTCTTAAGCAAGCTCTCTTCAATATGGCATTTTTCTAACATCTTTTCCCCCCCAAATGAAAGCTCTTTACTTTCCCCTTCCCAATAACAAAAAACAACCTTTCTACTTTTAGCCTGAATTACATGCTATAATCAAAAACACGGGTTGAAAAGACGTTCCCACACACGTTTTGAATTCTTCTTAAACAATATTTTACCCCCATATAACTGAGAAAACGTCTCACATACCATTATTTTGTTGACAGTAAAAAATCAATATTCTGTAGAAAACACTATAGGGTCAAATAATTTTGCAAGTTGTGCATTTGGCTAGTCCCTGGCGCTAAACATGTGTAATTTTTGCTTTGCAGGTTAGAACAAACTATATTGTGGAAGCAAAAAAAGGAGTTTTGTATTAGCGTAAAAATTTGCAAGTTTCTCAATTTTAAGACCAAAATAGTAAAACAAAATTAAAATAAGTGAGTGCGCACAGGGGAGTAAGCAATATTCGACCAACTCGTATACTCCCAGCAAACAAAAGAAAAAATATACAATTTAAGGCAATAGCGGGAAATTTTACATTGGGCTGTATAGCTATAAAATAATATGGCTGTATAGCTGTAAAATAGCCCTGTACTCTTTTATAATGTGAATTAAATTTAATAAAGCAAAATTTCAATATGTCTAGCCGTTTTTACGAGATATATTTGACTTTGGCCTAGGTTATAGGGTGTGGTATAGGATTTACCTTCAAATTTCTGTTATAATTTCGGCTATGTTAAATAAGGCTTCGTAGTCTTTTATAAAATCTCTGCTATGTTAAATAAGGGTTGCAAAATAAATTATGCACTGGTCTAAGCTCTGCTGTGTTAAATAGGGGGTTGGAAAAAATGCCGTAGCCTTTTATAAAATAGGGGATGGACCGTAGAGAATAAATCATAGCCTTTCCTAGTGTTGGAGGGCGTAGCATAGTGTAATTTCTGCTATGTTAATTTAGGGTGGTGCCGTTGAAAAAATAGGGGGTTGAAAAATGGGTCGTAAAAGAGAACAAAAAGTACCCAAATCTAGTTCCAAAAAAGTAACCAAATTTGGTTCCAAAACTTATGACACCATGTATTGTACAGCCCTGGAAAATTGACTCCTCGCTATCATGCGGCCTAGGAAAAAAGAGGCCATTTTTGAGAAAACCAGGTCAAGTCCCACCACTCTGCTCATCAGGATGACATTTACTTAGTTAACCGTCATGCTCTATCCCTTGTCGACATACTAGAAACCTGGCAACCCTACATATGTTTTTGCATATGACGAATCAGTTACCATTGTCAGGAACTTTTCGGCGTCGTATTATTGTACCGAATACAGTACAATACTGCAGATTTAAATACACGCGTTCACTTCTAGACGATGTACAAGAATTATGAAACAAACCTAAAATATGTTTGTTTTTTTGAAAATCGTTCCGGATAAACGAGGTTCTAGTGTGTAGAGTGCTCGAAGTGGGTCAGAAAAGGTAAGGGTATGGTTGCATCTAGTGGCGGCAAAGGACTCTTGAGAATAAAGGCCAGATATTCGACCGTATTACATAACGTTACAAGATTCAAATACGGGATTACATAACAGGATATTCTCTTTCACGTGATAAAGAAATAAAACTTTCATCAGGCATTTACTGCTTTAATAGTGTTGCACTTTCCAAAATACAGATAGTTATACTTTCTGATGAGGTATACAAACCATTCAAATACAAATATCAAATGCCATGCGGCTTGGAAAATACTTTGTCACACTTTTCTGAATAAAAAAAATAGCTACATTTTTTTACAGTGTATACAAACGAATATTTTTACTTCTCAAAGAGACTTTCGTTTCCATGGCAGACAATTAGATAATTTTAGTTTTTAAACACTATGAATTCTTAAGCTCATAAACCCAAGACTTTTTATGTACAGTGAATTTTGCTTAAATAATAACGCTCACGGCAGTTGACGTGGACATTTTTTCTGTGTGTTTCATTGTAATGCGAGACCCGGAGCCCAGTCCATCATTTCACTCCAGCCTGCTGGATTTTCTCTTTCTTTGTATATGCAATAAAGGAGTTTCCCTCTTCTTTTTTGTAGTTCTATTAAGTACCAGTATTCTGTGATTCTGGTTTTGCTCTACCGCTTTGCTTGTATACTCGGTTAACTTTCCTATTTTGCCTTGTGAGGCTATTTGTGTTCACATGTTTGGTCTTGGGCCCATATGTGTATTAACTCTTCTGAGAGTCTGAGGTTTTAATTTTTCATTAGGTATTATTCTTTTCTCTTTTCCGATATTCCGATTTGTGTGGATCATGATTTAAGCAGTCTGATGGTAGTAAGATAAGATAAAATGAATTTTATGGGCGGTAACAGCTGATGGTAGTGACTGTGATTATTTTTTTAGTGAGAATTTGGAATTGAAGACCTTTAGGCAACTTTGGCTCAGGCCTATTATTTTAATATTCTAAGTTTCTCTTTTTATGTAGTGACTATTTTAGTGGTCATCAAGCCATGTACTAAGAACCAAACACTCTTTCCATATTGATGGGGTAGGTTTGCCAGGGAACCAAACAACTCACCTGAGCATTCCTCCAGTGAATTTCGGAGTTTTAAAGGGATTCACTGCATGGGTGTACTGGTATCGGAACGTAACGGAACGACGTTCTAGTACTGCTTTCTGAGAGAGAAAAATGTTCCATTTTACAAAAAATATGTTAACGGTAAGTCTGTAAAACATTATGGTTGCATCAAGGTTAGACTGTAAATAAGTAAAATAAAACATTTTGTACTATGGCATTTCTTCTATTAAATGTTTCTTAATAAGTTTCTAAATGTTAAGCTTTCCAAATTTAATTGATTAAGTGTTCCATATTTTTGTTAAAATTATCAATTTTGTTTTGTGCATTTTTGTCATTTCACAATTATTGGTATGCCATAGCAGAAATTGAAACATTCCAGTACTGGGAAATGTACGATTGCTACCCTGATTCATTGGGAAAATATTTTTCACTGCACTGCAATGCACAGCACATTTCTTAACGAGCAGTCCATGATTAAATATCGAAGAGAATAACAGGCCATATTTATGTACTTTTATTATGTACTTTTAACAAGAGAACAATTCCAATTATTGTTATTAATTATTGCTGATTAAATTTTAATTGTTACTGTTTCATGATTGTTACGAATAGTAACAATAAACATCACGTTGATTAGCAACAAAAAAATGTTGCATAGCAACAAACTAAAAAATATTGAAGTGAATGGAGCATTAGAAATAACTAGTTAGATTCTATTAACTCTACAGAGTAGATGCAGGGAGCAAGCGTTCCTCACAACCTCCAGGTCCAGAGTGAGGAACAACTTTGGTTCCGAGTTCTAACTTGTAGTATCGGTTGATCCTTCCAGCAAACCTCAATATCTAATTAGTATCAGACGAATTTGCCAAACTATTAGCATAACATTAAGAGACAGAATTTGAGCGAAACCTACTGGTACATAAATTTAATTGTTTTGTCTGCACCAAACCATTATATACATAGTCCACAGAATTGCAATAAAAATATTACAATTATTCTGAACTAAGTTCCTCGAAGTATTCACTTACGATTTTAGCAAAACAAAGGTTTA
>JAGDQP010048410.1:0-14758 GCA_022664845.1 Lepisma saccharinum
CAATAGGCCTAAATGAAAACGATCCATTATTTCTGAATGTAAGAATACTTATTTTTATGTATGTTTCTCTTTATAACTATGGGACAGTTTTATAACTATGGATCTGAACACGATAAAATACCTTCGCATCAAATAATTCTAATCAAAGATTTGTGTTTTCTTTTATATTTCTAGCAGACATAAACTACACGAAAGAACGCCTTACAGAATGAAACATTTTTCACGGAATAATATTAAATGATCATTTATGTGTGAAACGATACATTACTTCCATTCTTATATTTCAAAGTACAACCGTGAGCTGCACAGGAGATTAGCATTTTCTTCTCAAATACAAACGAATCAAGTAAAACAATGCCAAAGAGCGAAGCACAGCAGCCATATGATAGCAACTCATAATACGTGTTACCAAACAAACATTCTCTCGCTCAACTTTCAAGTGGAGCCGCGTCAGTAGCGCCAAGCCTGGAGAGGTTTTATAACTCTATGGTTATTACCTTTTTCACAAATAACCTTATGTATAGTAAATTTTGAAATTAACAGTCGCAGTGACCAGGATTCCAACCCGGATTTCCTACTTTCCGGTTGGTTCGAATCATGGTCACGACGGTTGTCACTTAAAAAAAAAATGAATGTTTATGAAACACTAGCTGTAACTGCCTGCTTTTGCCTGGAGCATATGCCACCCAGAACACCAAAATGTTTTGTGGGTTGCAGGGAATACGGCGAAATTTGATTATTTCTGTTGATATCTGGCGCTGGAGTCGCCTGTGGCTTTGATATTGCCATTAGGTTCCGGAATACCGACTTTCAGAATTCTGAAATTTCTATTCTGGAATTCCTGCCACCAACGCGCATTGAAAATTCCAGTGCTTTTATGAGTTTTGAGGATTTATGCAGATAATCAATCATTTGTCTGGTGATTTTGTGCGTTATTAATGTACTTTGTTTTGGGGCTGTAGGTTCGGTTAATTTCGTTTATATTTGGAAAGATACTTTATATTTGACCACTGAAGAGAGGGGTGCATTTTTTTAAACATTAGGTGCCATTTTAATGAAAAGTTTATTATGAAAACCGATTCTATTTATATAAACTAGAAGGAATCTTACATACCGCTGTAAGAGTGGCCCCACTAGTTGCATTGTTTGCATTTTAACACTTTCTCCTCCATAAAGAAGAAGATCTCCTTTAAAAAGAAAGGCCGTAATTGTAGTGTTTGTCACAGTTTGCCGGACGA
This sequence comes from Lepisma saccharinum, assembly GCA_022664845.1. NCBI lineage: Eukaryota > Metazoa > Arthropoda > Insecta > Zygentoma > Lepismatidae > Lepisma > Lepisma saccharinum. The sequence continues at coordinate 1,239 of JAGDQP010048410.1, forward strand.
GAAAGAACTTACGTAGATGTTATCTATATGTCCCGAAAAGAAGAGGATACCTCAGGATAAGAATACAATCTATTGAAATATCTAGTAGTTTCTTGACATCACATAAAAATTAAATGGGACAGACAATCTTATAGAAAACGTACTAGAGTGAGAAATGTACGAATAATTGCTTATCTGGAACTAATTGGGAATAAATATCGATTATATGAACGAAAATTACAAAGATGAAGCATTGGGATTTCGCCGCGGTGGTCAAGCGTTCTGAACCAGCAGGTCTTGGCTCACGTATCAGAGAGTATCGGGTTCAAATTCCAGCCATTAATGTTCAGCTTATTTGTACTGGGCCAGGCAGATATTGTTTGTTACTGACAATGGGGTATAAATACGAACTTTGAACGAAATATTGCGCATAATAATAATAATAACAATAATAAAAAAACTGCCAACAACAGAGGCTTAACGTGATAAATACTAATTCGTTTTCAAAGACTCTTCTTTTATTGATAAGGGTAGAAAAAATATTGCAAAGAGAAATATTGTATTCGTTTCAGGTTGACATAAAGTTTGGCTGTCAATCAGTATGTAGGAAAAGATGTAACTCTAGTGTACGACTCAAGAAAATTTGTTCAAAAATATCCATAATCTGGAACGAACTGTTATACCAGCCTATATGTTCAACCTCATGAGGGGTGATTTCATCCTCACGTAACTTGACCCTCATAGTGGGCGATAACGAAAAGGAGTCGTGAGAGTGAAGGTGAATAAGAGTAACACCTTGCTGCAATGTGAGGGGTCAAGACTAAGCGAAAAAGCCACAGTAAGTGAGGATGAGGTTCATGCGTAACGTGAGAGTAAAGGGATGAAAGTCTGATTAGAATTATTATCTAAGAGATAGAAAAACAGACAGACATAAGGACACATAAAACTTCATCTTTTTTTAAAAAGAAAATAATATAGGTTGACCTCGTGCCAACTCGGAAAATGTTACGAAAAGGTGGATAGAGCAACTTTAAATTCACTGTTTCAATTCTATTACATGAGACCTTGGTAAATCCCACCACATGAAGTCCTCTTCTTCAATTATCAGTCTATTTTCACGCCAATGTCGTAGAGGTAACCTCAAATCAAAATCTATTATAAATGAGATTTATTGATGCAATCTACTCCCTAGACGTTGCAGCCAGATGACGTCAACACATATGTAATACGTGGTTACACGAGAAAATACACACACCAACGCACTAAGCACATAACACGAAAGATGGTAGCATTGAAATTGCTTCCGACACAGTTTCTAAAATATATTAGTCTCGAAAGAAAGTGTGACGTCAGTTCTCTGACGTCAGAAATTCACACACACTCATCTCAGCAACACCCGCGCAAATGATTCTGATCATTCAATTATTACGTTGGAAGGCACCGCAACAGCGATACAAACTCCTGAAGTGGGTTTAACCTAGACCTTAATGGTACCCTCTACATTAATCATGTATTATTTCTAATGTATAGTACATGTTACGTTTCCATCAACTTTATTGACGCGTAATGAATGTAGTTCAGTTCGTTTGTTACTCTCTAAATTATATCTAACTTTAAACAATGTCATTATATGAACATTGTTAAAAAGGTTATACAGTGATTGCGCGCTATTTTGTACATATTTTTCGTGAAATACTCTTAGTTTCATTCGCAAGTGGTGTTGGGAGCTTTCAATGTGTTTCTGACGGAACACTTACATTTTCGAGAATACTTTTCTTAAACGCTATTTGTACATATAATGTTCACGCGTTCTGTGTGTATGTAAACTGTTTGCGCTCTTCTATGAGGTGAAAAGGAGTACAAGGGTGGGGGTTGGTTGGATTGTAATAATGCATACAATAAAGCATAGGATGAATAAGCGAAATGAAATTTCATATAGGAACACCTCTGATTTCACATACATGATTCTATTGATAAATAGAACTTATATTACATTTTGAATGTTAAAGAGTAAATAATAATAACAGCAACGCCCCGCGGCTAGTTTAATATTTCATTTTGATCAAACAGCGTTAATAATGAAAGAAGAGAATAAATATAACTGTGTCGATTTAATCTCAGGTGCTGTTTTATACTGATGTTCATTGTTGAGGTTGTCAAGGTCATATCTTTCCTCTGTCTCTTTTTTTCTGCTGCTGGAGCCTCAATGGTTTAACTAATTGAGACCGTCACCTCATAAGGATTTTCATGGATACGACGTATGTGTAGGGGGATAGAGCACGTATTTTTACAAAAAAGAAAACGGCCAGAAATATACAGAAAGTTGTCAGGGTTATCATTACAGATCCTTTTAACACAATTATGTTCTCCCATTCTAAGCCTTCTACGTTTCTTCATGGTGTTAATGTTAACGTTATGTGACTCAGTAAACTTGTATATATCACATTTGGATTGTTACTGTTTACTTCACTTCCGCTAACAATGCTCACTCGTAACAATGTAGAACTTGTAGCTACAAATTTTCTCTTCGATGTTTTTTGTATTATATTCACTTCAGAAGATTATCATTCGGGTTGATGATTCAATCAATGGTTTGAAACTTGGAATGCGTGTACCTGCGGAAAGGCTTGAGCTGAAATACTTCTACTGGAAGCACGAGAGCATCGTGATGGAGGGCCACAGATGGGACAGGACAAAATTAAAATATCGATTTTAGTGCCTCCCTAACTTATTAGTGCCTACCACAAAATTATTATGTTTCTTACATACAGTTGGAATTTGATCAAATATTGGGATGGCCCGATGGTTACTAACTAGGCCCTGAACCTACTGCCTTCCAATATCCTCTCTCTCACCCTATCTCGGCCTGATCCTCTGATCCCTAAAGACCACAAAATCATTTCAATTCCATACAATTTAATTTTAATTTATTTTAACGATCTAAACAAGGTGATCTTCTAAGGATTAGGACCTAAACTTTTCGGTAAAGTGGGCTCCGTACCACTCCGTTCAATGGAACCTGGAGAAAATTGAACCCGTGACTACGTGCACTGAAAGCGAGCTCCACTCGGCCACTCAGAGGTCACTATAGTTGTTCTTGTCTCAAGTAAAGGCGTTCCCGCTGAGCCATTCTAATGAGTCCAATTTTTTTAGAATTTTTCTTTTCATTCATCTAAAACAATGGCACAATCGATAAAAATAATGATAGGACGCCATTTCTGTTAAATAGACAGTCTGCCGCCATATTTATCATATTCTGTACGTTCTTTCATTCCTTTGCATACACACAAGCTATCAAATAATTTTCATATGATCAAATCCACATTAGTCTTTCATTACTATTTTTATTCTGCTTACTTGATGCTACAAGTCGTAATAACAATATAGAAAATAAAGTTGACATACGACAGGAAACATCGAAAATTTTATGTGACTTCACAGTAAAGGATGAAACATGTGTTTTACGATAGTAAAATGGTTCCATTATGAAGTTCCAGAAAATATCATAACTAATTTTGCTGGTGTATTATTCATACTCGCACGAAAAGTGAAGGAAAAACTTTATCTCCTAAGTTATATTGCTAAATTATGTGAAGTTAACATGTAAGCAGTTTAAAATACTTAACAATGGAAGATCTGTAGAATATGATGAAGATTTTTTTTTCTTAAAATATGATTCTTGCAATCTGATTCTGGTTAATTAACTTCGCACTAATAAAAGATAATTAATTTGATTGATTAGAATAAGCTAGGTTTCGGTATATACCGTCAGTCCGAACATGAAGAAACATGGATTTTTGACATGAATAGATTTTATTAATCACTATTCTAAATGAGAAAAAGGATCTTAAGTACAAGCTAAGTAATGGTTTTATTGTAGACAAAGCCAAAGCCCCCCCCCCCCATACAAAATCAAATGTTCTTTTAAATATTGTACCAAAAAAAAGAGTCAAAGTTATAGTTTTCCACACAACTTCAGACCATGAGAAATCAAACGGTGTATGGCTCATCAAACTCGGACTTGTAGTTACTAAAATCATGGAGGCAGACAATCATACAGAATGGTGAATACTAAGCGATTAAAAATCACCTGCCAGTTTTAGAGTCCGAGTCATAGCTTTTTTACCCTTTCAGGCAATGTCGAAAACTACGGCGTATGGTTAATTTTCTGTCCGACTTGTAGTTACTTAGATATAGGGGAAGGACCAACGGGTGAGTAAAATTTTTTTCACAAAACGAAAAACAAAAACTAAAAATCTGTTATTTCATCTTTATTTCTCAAACTCACCACATGAAGTTTAGCTTATCTTCTGTACATGCTATTACAAAATGGAGAAGGAATCACCATCATCAAGTTTTTGAAGTTTTCCTCGTATCCTCTCCATCATGTTCTGGATTTCTTTGACATCCATTGCTTGGATCTTTTGCCGGATACGACGTTTAAACTGACATTCAGATTTGGCCTCCCAGTCTCTCTCGTAAACCATACCAGCTAACATATCCCAACAATCTTCGACAGGCCTGGCTTTGGGTACATTTGGGTGGTTGGTCTCCTTTGGAATAGAACAGATGTTATGGTTCGTCAGCCAGTTGAGTGTTTTCTTCGCATAATGGCTGCTCGCAAGGTCGGCTCTGGTGGTAGTCCTTGATGAATGGAACAAATTTTGTCAAACAATTGTTTATGTACGTGTCTTTAGTGATGGCTAGGCTCCCAGCGGATCCAATGTAAGGATCTGAGACACCCTTTGACGAGATGAATACCCAGATCAGGACCACCCGTGGGCTTAAATCTGACTTCATCTGATAAAATCTGGAGTTCGCTGGCATGTCATGCCCTGTAAAGTATTACTCGTCGTCCATAGTGACAGTCATTTCATTGTTCATACTCTTCTATCATAGTTTCCGGTACTTTTAGGTATCTTTTCAAGCTGTTTTTCACTGGACGTATGTACTTTTTGTTGCTTACGATATTGGAGAGCCAAAACTTTCAGATTGTACCGTATAGAACCTTGGATACCCCTCCAAACTTACCTTGCAAACCTCTTTGAATCATTCCGACCTTGTTCTCACTGACTTTCTTCAGTATTCTTAACTCCATCTTATCCAATTTGAGCGGGCGACTTACCCTGGGTTTGTCTTTCACCGGCAAACCTTTTCCATAGCGGTTAGCCTTGAGTTCTGCGTGGATAATTTTCCTTCTGAAAGTGTTTTAATACATCCACCTTCTTCATAGATCCAAGATGCTGTTCCAGACTTACCGAGCTATGTTTGTTATAGGTCCTACACCTTTCAACTCTACATTAACACACGTTTCTCTTCGTATCCAAACAAGAAATCCATCTGTTAATCTTAGCCAGATATGATGATTTTGAAAGTTGTGTAGAAACTCTTTACTCATCCGTTAATGGAGAATATTAAGCTATTGAAAGGGATCTGCCAGTATTAGTATCAAAGTTATAGTTTTCCCTTCTGTTTTGGACCATGACGTTTCCATTGTGTATGGTTCATCTCTGTCGGACTTGTAGTTACGGGTGGTAGGAAAGTCAAACATATAGATAAAGAAAAATAAGCGATTGAAAAGTACTTGTTAGCTTTATAGTCAGTTATAATGTGCGCCACCGTTTCAGACCATGACGAATCCAACGGTGCATGGTTCATCTCTGTCGGACTTGTAATTGCTGAGATCTATGGACGGGGGGCAACAGAAAATCAGGACAAACCCTATACCTAGCCTTATTCACTGATGTTTATACGCGTCCGCTAATAAAGGTTAATTAATAGAATATTTATGTTCATAATTGATATGAACAGTAATGTAATTTTCAGGCACCAAATTATTATTGCGTGTGGGAACCGGAACAGATGAAACAATGGATTTTCTTACAAATTTTAAGTGAATCTTAGGCAAAGTTTATTCACATGCATAAATAAAGGTGAAAGTTTAGTTAAAGTGTTGTTAAATAATATGGTTAAGTTACATAGCTTCAGTAAGTTATACAGTATAAGATAACGAATAAAAAATGATTTTTTAAAAATTAAAATATATTATAAAACAATATTAGCATTGTACAAATATAAATAATGTGATAAAGCTCCATGTGCCATCTATAGCACTAATTCTCAAACGATATGCTAAGAGAGAACAAAAATACATTTACTCTAGATGGTTAATTAAGAATACAGAGATTTTGCTACGATTTTCAGTTTGGAAGGTGTAAAGCACAAAGTTAGGAAGATGTAAGTAGAGTTTTGCAGGATTTCTATTTAACAGAAAAAAAGTTGGAGCTGTGCGCTCGACGATTTGGAGGGGTAACACTCCCCATTCTGGCAGAATCTCTGTAAGAATCTCTGAACAAGGATAGCGGTTCTTAACCTTTTCTCTACCACGAATCTCCTTTCTGTATCTGCGGATCACAATAACTTAACTCAAGATTTCACACTCTAAAGAGCAGTAAATTTTTATGACTTTTTAATGAATGTTATATTATTTGCTTTAATACAGTAATATTTGTATTAGAGTGATTCAATAAAAATTTTAAATTAGAGAATTCAGTTCTTGCAAGGAAATCTGAAATTACAAGTACATCTCAACCATTAATATGACACAGCTATACAAAACGTTACCTGAAAATGAAGGTTATAAATAGACATGAATGTTATTTCCAGCAAGTTTTACTTTTTTCACCGCAAGTTATATGAAAAAGGGAGCGTTCTTAAAGGAGGGCTGGTGGTGCATTCCACATACAAGACTTGTTATATTGGGCTCGATACCTTAAACTTGTATTCTGAGTTCTAACTCTACGTTTTTAACTCGGTTTCTAAACTTACCTTCAAGATAGATGAGAATTGTTTTCGCACAAGTATGCCGTTACTAAAGGCATCAATACCTCCATAGCCCTCTTCGATAGTTCCGGATTATCATCTTCTTGTAGATGAGCACTGAAATCTTGAAGTAGCTGTTCTTTGAACTGCAATTTCACTGCACCATCCGTAGATATTTCTATGAGTTCGTCCTCCTCTGCTGCTGCTGTGAGTCCCCTATAGTTCATACACATTAACTGAAAATGTATCTCAAATGCAATTTTCTTTAGCATCAGGATTAGGAAGTTATTCGCGGAAACTATGCTTCAGATCTTTCAAATATCCTCTGATAATCTGATGCGTCCTCCTCAAAACAATTCTCGTCGATGAAAGCAAGAGCATTTGTGATGTTTCAGAATGACCCATAATTTCGGTTCATTAGGCGATGATGACACAATTGCTTGATTGATCATTACTTCAATCTTTTCTTCAACTATAAAAACATTAACCTCTTCTCCTTGAAATTTTAAAAGTTAATAAGTATATTTAAGTGGGTGAAGATATCCGGGAGATATGCTAAGTTTACTAACCAGGAAAATTCGTCAAATAATGAAGGAAGTTTTATCCATATGGAAAAGTTTTATAATTTGCACCGAATTATAAAATACGAAGATACTTTAGCTCTTTCCCCATACCGCAGCACTATTTTAAAATGATACGAACATACACTTTTGTACAATTTGAACGCAATATTGCAACTTTGAACTGGGGGCCTTGGAGTTAAAAAAGAGCAGCTATTTTTGTGTACAACCTACCTATAGGATGTAGATTTGTATAAAGTATGTAAATGCACAGCAGCAAAGCAGAAATGATTTTATCATTCCTCTATTTTTCTTTTTCCCTTTCTTTTTTAACTGCAAAAATATAAATTATAATCCTGCCTTCGCTATGACGACGTCGCTGCCACCCGAGAGGTCCGCGGATCACAGGTTAAGAACCGATGAACTAGGGGATATATGTATATTAACAACATTCTTTATTTACACGCACTGTTAAAAAAAATCGTTCAATTGCCTGGAAAACGTCAGGAAAATGGGATAAATAGAACGTGACTGACAAAAAACAGAAACCCTTCAGTTTCCAAAAATATTCTAGCATAAAACAAAACACTTAGAAATTTACTCTACTATTATGCTGGTTCACAATCTGCATCTCAATAATAGTCAATATGTAGCAAGTTTATCTTCAAATTACGTAAACACACTTTGATTGGCTCTTTCTCTTCGTCTTGAGCTAAAACCCTTCGTCCAACAAGAAGGTGTTTCGTACTAAACGATCGTAAAACATTCGTGTATACAGAGTAATTCTTGTTGTTGATTTAGTGAAACTCTGAATATGAAAGTGAAACCACTTTTTCGAGTTTTCTTTAAGCGTTGCACTTTAACATATCAAAACTGAGCGTCCGTAGCTCCGTTTGTAGAGCGTTGGCTTTGTATTCGGTAGGTTCTGGACTCGATGCCAGAGACCGACTGTCCTGATTGAGGTTTTTGCGGCGTTTTCCCTTACCCACGCCAAGCAAATGCCGATATGAGAACTTCCGCTTAGGCCTTCGCTGACTCCTCCTCACACTTGTTTCCATATCCTATCCCGGCCTGACGCTTGTGGAATATCAGTAAAGCCAGTGTTTACAGACCGGAATTTTCTGAAACATCTCTGATATTTCTGGACATTAAGGACATTAATTATTTACAGTATTGATGTTTTGTGCCTCTATGGTCGTTGAATGTTCATCATGGAACTCATAACTTACAACATGTAGTATGTATTCTTCAGACACATGTTCAAAGATGTATCAGTAGCATTGCTACACAACTTACCGTAGACTGATCTACTTACGTCTCACCACTTACAATCGTGCAGACATTCAGGCAACTTCGGCTAACTTCGTTCCTATTCCGAACGCAGCCGTCCACGTCCAGGTGAAAGAGTTACTTGTGGCAGCTAACAGACCTCACTCCGTGTGTCGATATAGTCTACTCCCTGTCCATAAGACCTGTAGGAAAGTCGTGTCTGACGGCTGTGCTCTTTAGATTCTCTTAGTACATGTCTAAACAAGTGTAAATCACAAGGGTAGTAGACTTATGAGTCGTGGGCACTTTTTTATGGGGGAGTAACCCTTTGAGTCGTTGCCGAATTTTCTTAAAATGATTGTAGCTTCGGCTATAATCGTAGAAAAACAATAAAGAAGGGTTATTTTCTTTTCAAATAGTCCATGAAATAGAACGAAGTATAGACCGTTAGCGTTACGATTCAAACGTAGGAGGGAAAGGGGGCAAAGTCCAATTTTGCTTCAATTTTTGAAAATTGTTTTTTGTTCTTCTGGTGGGTTTCCTTATGACATCCCGTGTGTAATTTGATGATAGAATATTATGGGTGGTGTCATTTTCTTCCTTACAAAAGTGATGGTGGACACCGGAGACCTGCGAAGGGGGTGGGGAGGAGGGAGGAATATAAAAATTCTAAATATTACTCGTATCTACTGAAAAAATATCCCTGACTTAAAAAATGCAACAAAAATGTTGTATTTTTCTATACAGAAATTGTTTACACTGCAGGTCCGAGAACTGGCCGCCATTTTGAAAAAATGACGACAAAAATAGGTTTTTGCATTTAAGTAATAAACGGTGGTTCGTATAGAAATTTTGCAAGAGTACAAAGTGAAAGATCGTAATATTTTCTTTCCGAGTCGCTATTACGACCCCCCACCACCACCACTATTATTTATTTATTTTTTAAATTAATTTCAAGGTGATGTCAAATTTTGACAACACCCTAGTAAGTAAAAAATGGGTGAAACTAAATATTGGATATCGGCGATGGGACGACAGGCTTCATGTCGGCCATCTTGAAAGTCGACATCTTGGATTTGTGTCTAGAATTTTAAAATGGAAATGGCATCATGGGGTATATTATTAGGCTATCTTGTTCCCAGAATTTCAAATGTTAAGTCGGTTTCACCTACATTTATTTGTTTAGAAGAAAGTGCTATCCCACATAGTAATTTTGATCTACAGTTAATTTAAAGGGAATCAGTTCTCTTTTGACAAGTATGACAACTTGATACAAGCTTGGCGAATCTAGCCAAATTGGTTTAAACACGATTGAATACAGCATGCTGGTTTACAAAAATCAAGATCGTAATAGCCTTAAGAGAACAAGAAAAAAATTACTTCTTAAAAACTAAAAGACGTTAAGCTGGTTGGAAATCTAACCAAGAACTACCAGCACACCGATTCGATGGTTCAGTCACAAGGCCATGTATCCACTTGTCTTAGTTTGCTTTGAAACAAGATTCAAATATTTCACGTTTGAGAAGCTTCCTTGCATGACTGCTTATTCTAAGCAGTTAGTTCTTAGCATTAGGTTAGTTTTAACACCCAACGACGACATTTTTAGAACAAGACAACAAGTTTGTTTCATGCTAGTTTATGAAGTTTTGCGAGCTGATAGCAAGTGACTGACAAACTTGTTGCAAACTGGCATGCTATTTGAGGGGGCGAAAAATAATGGGTTGTCATTCTGTCGTTGCAGGTAGACCTAATCCAGCATGGCACTAACCCTTCATGAATGGATCGAGATTCTTCTGGTGGGTGGTGCTCGCAGTACCAGGGTGATTACAGCTAAATTCAGCGCGGATCATTCGGAGAGAGGAGACAAAGAACACGCTACCGTGTTGATATATTGAAGAAATTTTAAGGAGACGAGAACCGTGTACAACAGAGAAAGTAGTAGACAACCAGGGACCGCAACCGACAAGAAAATTGAAAGGGCACTTGTTACAACCACTGTGAAGAGCCCCACACCCATTACTTGACGATTACAGGCGATATAAGATGCTACCAGTCAGAATTCTGTACTTCGGTTGCTAGTCAGAACAGATGGCGTCGTATAAGCTAAAAAAACTAAATGGAGATGACACAGACAGGCGGATACAGTTAACACAATAGACTCTGGAGCGTTGCAGTGATGATCCAATCCTTTCTGTGAGTTGCCTAGCGACGAGATCCTCATCTATATCCACGATAAAGACAACAAACACAACCCTCATTTTTGATCTGATGCCAACCCAACATCGACAGATAAGAGTACAGCAGGAGATGCAAGCATATGGTCATAATGTGGTGTGGGATATTGGGCACATGAATTGTGCAGCCAGTGTTCATCCATGGCAACTTCACTGGTGAAGAATACCTAGACACACCACCGATTAAAAGCCGTAATCTTAGAATTTGGTAGAAATTTTTAAATGGGGTAGTTGTCATGTGACATCGTTATAGGCTAGCTCGTTCCCAGAAATTAAAATGTGCAACCTATGTTTTTTGTGTATCAGACAGAGACGCTAAAAATAATATCTGGCTCCCTACATTATGTGATCTACGTGTCGATCACACTGTACGTCAGGTTTTTCAATTTTAATTGGCCCTGCGCAATACATCGTGCTTAACGGTGACTCATCTATTCGGGATCCGTTGCTGGAGATGGTGTTGGTTTTTGAACTTTTCGCGATAGCTCCAGAGATCAGCTGAACAAGGAAGCTACTCGATGATCCCGCGCTGACCGATCTAACATCCCGGAAAATGGAGGTCCAACCACTCCCATACCCCTGGAGAGTAGTGCAGGGACGCTAAAAAAAAGGAATGTCTTCTTCAGGATTTAGCAGTTAGAGGAACACGTTCTGGCAAAGGTTATCCAGGTACTGTTCACAAGTCAACTTGCCATGGATGGGCACCACACCATGGCCTTGTCCCAATCTGTATGCCCCATATCCCGCAACACACCATGAGCTTGCTCCCGCAACCTGCTGTATTGTCATCTGTCGATGATGAGTTGGCATCAGATCGTTAACGATAATTCCGTTTATTTCCTCATCGCTAAAGCACTCACACAAAAGAAACATTAGATACGCATTACATCGATCTGGAGTCCATTCTGCTAACTGTAAGCGCCTGTCTGGGTCACCCTTACTTATGTTTTTGCATTTGCAGCTCATATTATGCCATTTGTTTTCATCCAAAACCCGTAATATGCAAATCTGACTGAGAGCTACTATCTTCACAATGTTGCCAGAAGTGCTCTTGCCGTGTTCTCGCCTATTTCGCTCCTTGGTCGTCCACTGCGTCTCCTGTCGCGCACAAATCTCGCTTCCTCAAATTTCTTCAATATCTCAACACGTTTGTGTGTTCTCTATCTTCTCTTTGAGAGTGACGGGCGCTGAACTCAGCTTCAATTACCCTGGTGCTGCGACCACGACTCAGCAGCACAATCTTGATCCCTTCGTAAAGCGTTAGTGCCATGCCGAATCACCTACAAAGACAGAACGGCAAACCTTCGTCAAGTCCGAGACTTCATAGTACCCTAAACAAATAGGTGACAACTAGTTTTTTTTCGTATAACTGGGTGAAAAACGACTTGATATTTGAATTTTTGGCAATGAGCTAGCCTAAAACGATATATGATCCATGATGCCATTTCCATTTTTAAATTCTAGACATAAGTCCAAGATGGCGACTTTCCAGATGGCCGACATGAAGCTCGTCCTTCCATTGCCGGTATCCAATATTTGCTTCCACTCCCTATAGTCATTCTTGACTAACTAGGGTGTTCCCAGACTTTTGCCTCACCCTGAAATTAAAAAAAAAAAATCTCCCGTTTTTTTTTTTTTTTTTTTTTTAATCTCTGTTAAAAAGTTGAAATTTACAACATTAAAACCGGTGATAACTTTGTAATTGTTCGTTCTATGGGGAAATATAATAGTCACTCAGAAAAAAAGGAAATACGATTTTTCATTTTTTATTCCTGGAAAATTTCTGCACGAGCCACCGTTTATGACTCAAATGCAAAAACTTATTTTTGTCGCCATCTTTCCAAAATGGCGGGCAGTTCTCGAACTCTAAACGTGTAGTGTAAACCATTTCTGTATACAAAAATGCAACACTTTTGTTGCATTTTTTAAGTCAGGGATATTTTTTCAATAGATAACCTGGACTAAAACGAGTAAATATTTAGAATTCTGATATTCCTCCTTTGTCCCCACCCCCGTTGCAGGTCTCCGATATCCACCATCACTTTCATATGGAAAAACATGACACCACCCATAATATTCTATAATTAAATTGCACACGGGATGTCAGAAGGAAACCCACTAGAAAAACAAAAAGCAATTTTCAAAAAATGAAGCAAAATTGGACTTTGGCCCCATTTCCCTCCTACGTTTGAATCGTTACGCTAGCGATCTATAATTCGTTCTATTTCGTGGACTATTTGAAAATAAAATAACCCTAATTTATTTTTCTCCTACAATTACAGCAAAGCTACAATCATTTTAAGAAAATTCATCAACGACTCAACGAAGCCATCACCCCCAAAGGGTTACCCCTGGAATGCCCTATACTGCGATAGTCTCGTGACCTTCCTGTAGTTCGTAATTTGTCCGTTCCATGGCACCGTTAGCATGACAATGGAAAAGGAACTATATTTTTTATACAGTGATCCAATAAGAACATGTATTTAGAGCAAAAATTGCGGTTAAGCATTTACCAGGTGTATGCATAAGTTTTTGCCGGGTTTTGTGGTAAAGAAAACACGTAATTTTCAAGGGAAATTAATTTTGCTTTATTCAAAATATTGGCCATCGGCTTCTACATATTTCGCCCATCTTTCAGGTAATTGATGCATACCAT
>JAGDQP010048411.1:0-14099 GCA_022664845.1 Lepisma saccharinum
GCCGAAAATCCCTGTTACATATATTAACCAGATCGGGTAAATCGGGTTACTGGGTCACTTATGTTTGGTTCTGGCCCTATCACCAGGCAATCAAAAGTGACCCGGATTTAGCTGTGGAACACGCATACAGAGAGTGTGTGTGTGTAAAGTAAGAGGAAAAATAAAGATAAATAGATAAAGAGAAGAAGAAGAAAAAGACGCAGCAAATACACGATAACAATACATCAAGAAAGAGAGGAAGAGAGAAAGACCAATGAAAAACATGAAAAGTACATTACCATTATGGTAAACAACACACATACTGTTTACTCGGATTCTGACTAGTGATGCTTCGTAAGTCTCCACAACCCGGAGATAAATCTCTGTTTGAATACTTCAGTGTACGCGAAAAATAAACTGGTTTGTCTGGAATCGAACCATTTTTTTTTTAAATTAGATGTCCAGCAATCTATCAATATTCCACAGGTGACTCTAACCAAAAAATGCTTAACAAATGCTATAATGTTTCTTTCTAAGTATAATAACGTGAAAAGATTATACTTCTGATCGATGACGGGTTGTTAACGGTCGTGGTAACCTCGTGAGCCTTGATTTGGACTTTCCCAACCAACATTTGCAAATCGTCTTCCTCTCGATAGCGACTCAGGTGTTTGTTTCTACAGTCGGAATTATTCTCCGTTTTGTATGAGAAGTGATGGTTAGATTATTCACCATCGCTTTGTAAAAAATATTTTACTTGAACAGGGTCTGAACCTATGTAAGCTTGCTTTAGTACTAAAATTTTCAAAGCAATTTCCCTACTCCATCGTCTCAACCAAAGACAACAGGCATTAATTACGAAGTTCAATGCGAGAAAAATATAACATTGAATATAGTTTTACATTTTGTCTGTATTTGTTGTGTGGTAAGTAAATACACTCTATGTATATCCTTTTTCTCATGTCGAATTATGAAATGAATATATTATGGCAGATTTAGGAACAAATCCAGTTTAGGGTAAGTATTACCACATCAAGATACGATCATTTATTGTCTTTTATTTTAAAGTAAACCAGCCTGAACAATAGGATTTCCTTCTCCGGCAAGTGCATCAGGATTGAATTTCATTCGTCATCATATGTCTATATCACGCTAATGTGTAGCTTTTTGTAAATTTTCGGATCGGACTTAATGACTAAACTCGCCTAGCATCAAACTTATGTGGAATAAGAAAAAAACTACGCGAATTTGAAATACTGTTTGAAGTTGAGAACTTGCCTACACTGAAAACTGTTCAACGCTTCAATCATGGCCGAGGTCTTTCAAGCTGTTGGCTATTGTACTTTTGATGCTGATGAGTATGGGATCGAAACCCATATTTTCCAACATTTTTTTTACATTCCCATCTAAGTCGGAACGTTAAATTTTCGTTCTCTACTAATTGTAAATGGCGTTTACATTGAAAATAAGACAAATTGTGGTTGAATTTATTTGAAAATATTTATATAATGAAAAAGAGAATAAAGCCAGTATGCAAAGACAAAACCTACCTTTAAACATTATCAATAATAATTGCTACGAACGACTAAACAAATATCTGAGCTTCTAACGAAGGGACATATATTTATGGCTAAACTATGTTCCGAACCACTCTCTTCAATAGCCCCCACGGACTTGAATCTATGTTTACGCGCACCAAGAAGTAAGTAAATATTGTGTGTAACGCTATACACAAGCGTATTCGGCAAAACCATGTATAGTAAAGCTCCCGACTTTTACGTATACGTTGGATCAGGGTTTCTCATTCTGGGGTTCACGACTCCCAAGGGGATCGCGAGACGAGTTGCAAAAATAAATTTACTTAGTGTTTTGTAAGCTAAAACCAATAAACTTCGGAGAAGGTATTTCATTTTACTTCTTTTCATAAGTACTAAAGGTAATGCAAATAGTTGAATAGTTTTTCTCTCATATAGTTAGGATATTTATTAAAAAATACAGCAAATTGACTGTCATGTTTTCAATTGAAAAGCAAATATTAGATAAAATAAAAAGTACATAAATATTTAAAACATTACGAAAAATTGCACAAGTTTACTAGGTTATCGCAAAATCTGAGTTTATTTTGATTTAACCAGTTTCAAAATATCTTATTCAATTTTTCTCATACATTTTCAGTCGAAAGTTAGGTAACCATCCTTCCGTGCCTGGTGCTTTGCGGTACACTCAGCCTCTTATCAAACTACTGTAAGTATCAGAGTGTCCTTGGGAAGGTAGAGGCGGTCGAGCGTGGTGGGACTGACCACTCCACTTGACTTCGTAGCGTAGGTCGAGAATATGGCGAGAATAGTGCTACCTCCACATCCTACATATTCCGTTCAGGGCTAGTGTGTATTGCAAAGGGAAGAGCCCTTTTACTTTTATTAATTCGTGTAACTGAGAAACAGAGCGGTAAAGGCCGTAAATTTGCTACAATTGCTCACAAAACCCGCTTTTGATACTGAGAAAATAATTTTGAAAAACAAAATTTTAAATCCCTTTTGGTAGTCAAAATTGAATAGTAAAGTAGATCGAGGTCGAGAGGTGCTACAATATTTTATAAACGGAAATCGCTGTCTTACTTAATTTCTTAGTACTAAGTTAATAAAATTAGAAAAGGAAAAGTGGTCTTCTGAATATACATTGCTGTTCCCATAAGCGAGATTCACTTTTGAGTTTGAATTCCCGAAAGAGGGAATTCAATTTAGTTTAGGAAAATTATTCTCAGCATCAAAACTTCAGGCTCTTGTAAGCAACTGTAGAAAAAGTCATGAAGATAACTTGAGAACTTTTGTTTTTACAGGCATGTTTCTCAGTAAAACGAATTGATAAAAACCGCACACACATATACATATATATATTTATATCCGTTTTCTATTCACTGCTGGATGAAAGCCTCTCCCTTTTCTTTCCATATATCTCGGTCTTCTGCTCCTTGATTTCATCTACCCATCTTGCATTTTGACGTCGTCTCCGTCGTTTCTTTTCTCTAGGAATCCAATGTAGTACCTTTGTCGTCCACCTTCCATCTGCTCGTCTAGCTATGTGACCGGTCCATCTCCACTTCAGCCTCGATTACATCCTTTACCTGTGCATGAATCCATTCATTTATCTTCCTGTACCTCCTGGTTATTCCTAGCATGCATATATCTAAAGCTCTTTGTGTGACTCTCAATCTTTGAGTCGTTTGCGCATTCAATGTCTAAGTTTCACAGCCGTACGTCATCACAGGTAAGACACATTGATTATAAACTTTACGCTTCAGACACATTGCTAGTTTGCTTTTAAAAATAAAGTGTAGTATTCCAAACGAACTCCACACCATTTTACATCTTCTATTTATTTCATCAGTCAACTTGGCATTCGATGTTTTGAGCTGCCCTAGGTAAACATACTCATCAACTATGTCTATTGCCTTCTCCGCTAATTTTATTTCCTTCTTTGCAGCATGTTGATTGTATATTACCTTTGTTTTACTTAAATCCATTTTATGGCCTATTTTCGAACTCTCATTATTCAGTTCTTCCATTCTGGTTTATAGTTCTTCCGCATTTGAAGCAAACAGGACTATATCATCAGCGAACCGTAGGTGATGAAGATATTCGCCATTAATTTAAATTTCAACTTCATCCCAGTTTAAATTTTGGAACCCTGTCTAAAGGACAACAGAAAAAAGTTTCGGGGAAATTGAATCTCCTTGCCTTACCACCTTTCCAACTTTATTTTTTTCACTTTCTTGATGAAGTCTAATGACAGATGTGGAAGTCGAATAAATGTTTCGCAGTAACTTGATGTATGATTTTTCGATGCATTGATGTTCAAGTGATTTAAGTACTGCTGACAAGGAGACCGAATCGAAAGTTTTTTTGAAATCTATGATCCAAACATAGTGGAAGTTCATATTCATTAGTTCTTTCCATAACTTCATTCAATGTTTCTATATGGTCCTTTGTCTTAAATCCACGACGAAATCCGGCTTTTTCGCATCCCTGACTAAAGTCTAAATTCCGTTCAATACGATACAAAATAACTTTCGTGAACATTTTGTATAGAACTGACAGTAAACTAACTATTGGATTGTAGTTTTCGACTGGTTCTTTGTCAAATTTCTTGTACAACAAAATTATAACAGCATTATTCAAACTTCTGGGAATTTCTCTCTTCCTCAGGCACATTGAGAATAATTTAGCAACTTCCTCTTTGATGTTTCCACCTCCCAATTTAAACATCTCTGCTGTGAGTCCATCTTCTCCTGGCGATTTTCCGTTCTGCACCCCTCGAAGTACTTTATCCACTTCTTCTTTCATTACATCTGGGACATCTACATCATTTTCTTCTGAGTCTTCATTTCGTAGCTCTTCTTCGGAGTAGAGCAATTCTCTGTAGAAATTTTCAAATATATTTATAATGTCTTCCTTTTTTCGTGTTACGGTCCCGTCTGGTCTCTTAACTGCAATTATTTGCTTTTTCCCTATCATGAGCTGCTGTTTGGTTTTCTTCAGGCTCTTGTTCTCCTCGATTGTATTTCTAACAAATTTTTTGTTATATCTTCATACATCCTCTCTTATTTTCTTCCTTGTGAATTTATTTAGTTCTATGTATTAAATCCTTATTACGTAATTTTCCTATTCTTTCATTTCCTTGTTTTTCTTCTGAGTTTTTGCTCTCTTTTTTCTTTCTGGTATCAGCTATTTCCCTGGCTGTCTTTGTTATTATCTCGGTTAGTACTTTTTTCTGCTATCCATGTCTTCTTCATCCTCTAACTCTTTCAAGGCGTTGAATCTGTTGCTTAGTCCTATCTCGAATGTCTCTCTGTTTTTCCCTAGATCTTCTATATCAAAAAGTGGCGGTTTTGGTCTGATAAGATTCTTTCTCTCAAGTCTAGTATTTAGTATCAGCTTACATTTCACCATCCTATGATCACTCGAAACTTTGAAACTCTTCAGAACAGACACGTCTTGCAGAATTGCCCAGTTATTCGGTAGAACGTAGTCTTTTTCGTTTTTGGTCCCATTTGGGCCTTTCCATGTCCACTTATTCTGCTGCGGTTTCTTCAAAAATGTATTGGAAATGAACAGTTTGTTGGCTTCTGAGAATTCCACTAACTTCTCTCCTCTCTTGTTTCTTTTGCCAAATCGAAAGTTTCCGACTTTCTTGACACTGCTCTGCTATGCTCCTACTTTCGCATTGAAGTCTCCCATTGCAATTGTGTAATGCGATTGGCAACTATCTAGAATCTTCTGTATCTCCTCGTATATTTCTTCGATTTCCTCCTCCGGATGTGAGGTTGTTGGAGCATACATTTATATAATTTCCGTAGTGAATTTGTTGTTTATATTTATTACTACCCATGCGATTCTATCTGAAATTCCTTCAATTTCTGTGATCCGTGTCTTCAGGTCCTTATTAATTATAAACCCAACGCGTGTCGGTTTTCTATTTTCTGTTTTGTTTAAAGTCGAATGTGTGCCCCGACGGTAGTTCCAACTGTACTTAATTCTTATTCCACACTTCTGATAGTCCTATGATGTCCACTTATTCATCTTGAGTTCATTCTGCAATTCTTCTAATTTGTCCTCTCCTGCAAGTGACTGACAGTTGAGAGTTTCCACTATAGGAACTTTCGAGTTGCCATGTCGGTGTCCCTGCAGTCTGCAGTCCAAACCCGGGCATTTTGACCCTCTGACTTCCTGCAGGACTGACCGCTGCCGTTGCCAGCTGCATTCCGTCCTCCGAACAATGAGGTCTTCCAAGGCTGTTTCTTTACTTGTACCATCATGTGTAAAGAAAGGAGGAGTGCTGACATTTGACTCACCACGCTGTCATCTAATGCGGGTTTGTGAGCAGCCCATTCATGTTCGTTCGTCAAGCAGTTGTTCGGGTACTAACAGGCGGCACGAAGTGAACATATAGATTGGACATTAGGCGTCTACTCTGGTCGGTTCCCTTAAGCTTTAGCCAGAGGAATTAAGGGGTCTCCTTCCAGTTAGTGGCATAAACATTTTTGGAGTCCCGATTTACCGGTCCTGTCCCGGTTTCCCGTGTGTGTACGTGTGTTGAAGCCTTGTAGAGGTTATTTAATACAACGTTAAATAAACCCTCTTATTTAAAACAAGAAAGTTACTTATTGTGGTCGCCGGGCAGAAGACATCGTAAAAGGGGTCGCGGCAGGGAAAGGGTTGAGATACGATATGTTGGATCGATCCCTGCTCATGCCATGTACGCTTTATAGTAGACAGACACCGTGTGCGCATGGGCGGATTTAGTAGAAATACCCTGGGGGAATTCAATTTTTTTATTGATAAGAAATTGCAAAGCTATCGTTTAAAATGAAAAATCAGAAATGACTGAGGGGCAATGCCCATACGTGTGCGTGCGTTTTCTCGGCGTTGTCCCGTTTTCTCCCACTCTCTTCATTCCACCAATTAATCCCATCATCATGCAGCCGGCCTGAGCCAAAGTTGCCTCAAAGGACTTAAAACTAATTTCAAAACTCATTTTTATGTATGCTCGCACTGTCCATTATTCTGGAAACGGAAGAGAACATTTTACGCGAGCTTTGTCTTCAAAGAATGATTCACGAGATTGGTGCTGTGTATAGTATATGTACGCAGAGCTCGAACTATAAGTAACACCGTCAATCGTCTATTCTGCAACTGGCAGTTTGGTCTTGTGATTAACGCATGTAGAAACTAATTCAGAGGTCTCGAGTTCGAATCTTTCGGGGAACAGTTTTTTCTTCTTTTTTTCGTTAAACAGGTATTTTTCTAATTTCAAATTTATTATTAATAATTGCTCTCTTACATTTTGTGTAGGTTATATAGAGTAAAATTAGTGAACAAAAAAGTTACTTTGTAAAAAATATTGTTACTGAAGATGTTCAATAATTGTATTGGAGGGGTATTGGAAATAAAGTCATAATTTATCTTCATCATAGGAAAATTATCACATCTGAAAAAAATATTTTATGCAGATGCTTTTTCAGACGTTCGCTATAGATAATAATAATAATATTAATAATAATAACAATTCCTATAAGCGTGACTTTGAGCTTCCACAGCGCAAAGAAACTGCATAAGCTGTTTTGTTTCTTTAATTTTCCCTTGGAATTTTGTTATTTCGGGTATTAGTGGGCACTAATTTATCTATAAATTATTAAATAAAGACATTTTAGCTTTGACTTGAGTTCAAACAACTTACATGACGAATTGGCTATTTCCAAACATGAACTTAGTAATTCATGGCTTCTGTCTTTTGTTGGAGTATAGGAAAAGCGCTGGAGTTAAAAACACTTACAGCAAACCAACTCAGGTTAAAACCCTGTTTAAGACCCGTGTTTTTACAAAGCGGTCGTGAAGAGTCTAATCATAATTTCACATACAAAATGGAGAATCCTTCAGACTGTGGAATCAAATACCTGAGTCACTATAGTGAGGAAGACGATTTACGAACGTTGGTTGGAAAAGTCCAAATCCAGTCTCATGGGATTAGCAGGACAGTAAACAACACGTCAATGACCTAACGTATCAACTTTTCATATTGTTTTTCTTAGAAAGAAACACTATAGCATTTGTTAAGCACTTTTTACTGAGATTCAACTGTGGAATATTGATAGAGTGTTGTACTTCTAATTTGAAACGTAGGTTCCACATCAGCCAGTTTATTTTTTGCATACACTGAAGTATTCAAACAGAGATTTATCTCCGGGTCGTGGAGTCTTACGAAGCATCACTGATCAGAATCCGAGTAAACAGTATGTGTGTTGTTTACCATAATAGTAATATAGTTTTCATGTTTCTCATTGGTCTTTCTCTCTTCCTCTCTTCCTTAATCTATTGTTATCGTCTTTCTCTTCTTCTTCTCCCTATCTATTTATCTTTATTTTCCCTCTTACTTTACACACACTATCTCTGTGCGTGTTCCACGCCTAAATGCGAGGCACTTTCGATGACCCGGTGATAGGGCCTGACTCAAACATAAGTGACCCGGTAACCCGATTTACCAGGTCTGGTTAATCTTTTTAACAGAGAATTTCGGCTTCGTATTTTTCGTGTTATTGGGATATCATATCCGATCCTGGTCACCCCTGAAACAAACACTGGCCAACGCAATGAAATAATTAAAATCTCTCCTTCATCCTCCGGGATATCATACCTACATCGAATCACCGCGTCAGAATTTTACTTTTGAACATTTGTAACTCTTCCTTTTGATGCAGTTTGCATATATAGTCTTGGCTCTTTCTGATAGAAATTAAGCAGAATAATTATCGTTCATTCATTTTCTTTTTATGTTCAATTTGCATTAGTAATTTGGAATAGAAGGTATGGCCTACGGTATCTACTGGGTTTGTTAAAATCAGTGATTCCGCAAGACCAAAGCCTCTGTAGGTGTTACAGCCCCAAATCCTCGAGAGTAAATTCGAGTTTAACATTTTGCAGACAAAAAATGATAGAAACAATGCAAAACTCTACTCCCGCCCTCCCAGTATTGACTTTACGCTCTCCTATCTGAAAATCCTGGCATAATCCCTGATTCCAAAGTATTCCGAACAAATATGTTTAATAAGCCCCATCGAATTTGCAAACGAACCCCGCGCAGACAAAGAATACGTGTTACACTTTTGACATTATCCCAGATGTGTCTCATAACTCTGGAGTGTCACTGGAAATTATGAGTGTTTAATCTTACTACCAAGTTTGATTTCCATTTCGAAAGTGACTTAATGAATTTTTTAAGCATCCGTTATATATTCGAATAACCCTAAAGAAATATAAAATCCGAAAGTCACTTCTCTCTTGCTGTTAGATTTGATTTCTGGGAGCTGAACTTTATACTGTGGGAACTGATTTTAATATTTTTTACTACGTTTAGATTCCATATTATTATCTGTACTTCGTTTCCTCCCTTCTCTCTCTCTCTCTCTCTCTCTCTCTCTCTCTCTCTCTCTCTCTCTCATTTCTCTGCCACTATCTAACATACATCCATTGGTTTCAATGTTTCATTGTAATGTGTTCAAATTTCTCCCTGCATCAACTTACGTATATTGATTCGTCTCGCTTTTATTCTTTCATTTTATTGATACTAATACATGTCTTTTTTTTTAAAAAAAAAACGTGCTCTTGATGTTTACTGATTTAGTATGGGTGAGACGAAGGGTCTGTTTACCAGTCACGATTATGGGATAAGAAGGTGCTATTTGAGTTGCCTAGCTGCACAGCGTTCGCAATCGCCTTTTTGTTGATGTGTTGTTTACAATTCCGATATTCGCCTAGTGTGACTGAGGAAAATCCCTCGAGAATCTGTGAAGGTGGGTGCCTCCTTCTCCAAGTATCAGAAATTAAAAACAAATAACACAGAGGGTCTTAATTTTGTATTTTTTGTTTCTTTTTTTATTACAATCGAATCACTCTTAACCTGCATACAAGACTTCAGAATCCTAGCATATTTTAATAGAGTTGGTTTTATGTATGATGGGAAATATATTTTAACATGCAAGCTAATGACCCAAATCTTGTGCCGAGGTGGTAACATTGCGGAAATCAATTGGGAGAGAAGGAAACTCGTTAGAATATCGCTCTCAACTACCTTAAAGTTATGATTCCAAATAGAGGATCTAGAATACCTACCATATTCCAAATGAGAAATTATTTGCCTCAACGGCAACTGGAGAAGAAAGATGATCACAGTAGCATTCCAAAAATGTTGGTAAAACTCTAAGCCTTGAAAGCATGTGTTCTATTATTCATACGTTTCCGAATTACAAGCGCAGTGTTGGTTGTGCACTGGGCATTTATTTTAACGTATGGTTTTCAGGTTTATATTTACATTTGCATCTTGGAATTTTGTCCCTGTTTTTCCGATTTTGTCCCACTGTATCCTTGGAAATACAGAAGTGTTGGCATAAACTTTCCGGAATGCAAAGTCGCTTGACATAGTCATGCAGCATATATTATGTATTTTACACACAAATGAATTGCCATTCAGGCTCCTAATGTATGCAATAGTTATACGTTTTAAGACCGCGCCGAAATCGTTTTCGAGTGCAATTTGGTCTAGCTTGGACAGTGCGTACAACTACTTATAATAGCTTCTCAATCGATTGCTCTACAATGGGTATCAGAAATGCGAAATGTAAACGATTTAAACAGAGTCCAAATTTATTTGTACGATATATGTCGGGCGATTTCCACTGGGGAATGCTATGAAACATTACGCAACATATAACCGGGTCCACTGGTTCAGTCACTCACAAAAGCATTCCGATGACTCCGATTGTACGTCAATACCTCTAAGCCCGACCAAGCATTTCAGCTGCTGATGGAGATTAACGCGCCTATGTACTTTCGTACAAGTAAAAAAAAACTGCATTGGAGGATGGAGACATACATGTATGGAACATAGTTCCCTTTTCAGAAATTCAACATAAATTTCTCATATTATACATGTATGTAAGAATGTAAGAACTTGGGATCAAGGACGGGTAGAAATATCTCACATTTAAGAAAGCATCCAATGTTATACGCGATTTCAGAGCTCCAGCAATAAAATTCGATGCACAATACCACGGACTGATTGATTGGTTTATAACAATGTGACTGAGCCTCCAATTATGCGTTGTGTTATAGTCGATTAAAATATAGAGATTAATGCAATTCTATAAGGGGATCTTTTGGAGATTGCCATGCCATACATCAACTGTGGAATGAATTGATTCCATGCTTTTCAAAACTTTACCTTTCCATGTTTTACACACTTTGAGTAATCATTGAGTCAGATTGTTCAACCATAGCCGTATAATACTAATATGATCATCACACAAGATAGTAGAGGGAGTCAATTCTTCGTTTAGTTTTAAAGGAGCTTTTGTCAAGAACATGTGTCATTCTGAAAATAAGTTTAGATACAGTGGTATGTCATGATATTTTGGAAGCTTTCTTTTTTGCAATACAAACTTCAACATTTTAACTACAAACCCATGCGGGGAACTCGACATGATAATAAGTAATTCTGACTTAAATGATGTAGCGAAACGTTTTGGAACAGCAGAATTTTCAGTTTTTAAGAGAAGAATGAAGAAATTTTATACTCAACGACAGTCTGAAAGGAAGATCATACATTCGATTGTATCACTATTGACTCCATGCAAACCTGACCATTACTTAGATACTAGTCAAGGATATTCTCTATTATTGGGATTGTGTGTGCTGTCCTTAACATTGGTACCGGGGAAACGATATTTTACGTCTATCAAGAGAGCACTGCTGCAAAGATCCTAATAAAGTTCTCTCCATTCTGAATGATTACAATAGAAAAGATTTTATTTGATAATTAAGACATTTTTACGTTTTCTCCTGCGGGTGCTGTGGGCAAAAGAATAACGATTTGCCGGTTTCATCACGGGACTCCCAGCCGTTTATCAGCAATGATCCATTACTTCACCATACGCAGGCACTTTTTCTTGTCATGTGACGCTGACTTTGTTGTGAAAGGGTCAGTTAATAAATACGATTGAATATAAATTAAGATTATTGCAGATGCTTGATGTAAGATCCCTTTTCCGTGAAAACGCTTCTAACGGTTGATATTACAGACAACGAAACATTGAGCAACGCGCACTTAAAAAAAATATGTCGGTTGAGTCTGCGCTCCAGGAATTGCCATTCATTTATCTACTTCGAACTTTCATATGTTTGAGTATTCTAGTTCAAACCCAGACACAGTCGTTCTACAAAACTTAATTAAGAGCATAGTAACACGCACTTTTCGCTTCATGAAGAACATAAACGTACGAATCACGGTTAGAACCAGCATATTTAAAAGTGCTGCCAATAAATCCGGAGAACGTTAAAGACCTCAAAAAGATTATTAAGAATATTCACATTGCTTATTCAGCTTTTTACAATGATGTTATAATCTGGAAGCTTTCCCAGCGAATACTAGATGTAACGAGACTGAATCAGTTCACCAATAGCACCCTACCATAATTTTTGCCGGTTCAAATGTGAATGTTTCCTTTCATTTCCGGTTATCTACGTTTGAACTGGAAAGTAACGCCTCATTGGTTTTCAACTCAGCTAATATTTCCCATAGCTATCCTTTTTTGTGACATTAGTTTGCAGTCCAAAGAAACTAAAGAAGACTTTTTATTCAGGTAATACGTTGCACTAATTCCACAGCAAAGCTTGAATTCCACAAGTTAGAAAATACTACAGAATCTAGTTTTCTTGGATTTTGTCAAAAACTACATTAATGGATACGTGGCATTATGACAATCATGGATTTAATTGTAAAAATGGCCACCAAAGCAGTGTTGAGTGTGCGGTTACTCAATACTGTCAGAACTCGCCGCAATAGCAAAATTTATCCATAAGATTCTATCCTGAGCAAGATGAAGCCAGTTTTCATAACAAACACCAACTTCTCAAAGATCCCTTCTAATAATATCTCCCAACGTCATCTTGGTTTTCCTAACAGTCCCTTTCCTTTGTGTTTACCAAAAGCGATGGAATATGATCCGAATGAAATATAAAGGCTTACATCGAAGCAAAATTTAAGTTCAGAAGCGTGATGCATTAATATTAATAGAAGTACATTACGACGCGTAGGAAGAAAAATAATATTACCTAATAAACCAAAAAAGTGTTACTGCAGGGTGGGCGTCAGGAGCTCAAAATAAAGCATTACTCGAGTTGAATTCTGAGTTTTCGAGTCCGACACATTTAGTTAAACGTTATATCCACAAATTGGCAGGGCACCAGTATATCCAAGTTTTTGCGGGGGTTACCTTACTGTTAGTAAAGTGAAAGATTAAAGGCGATTTGGCAACATTAACAGTTGTCCAAAATTGCTATTTCTGTGTCACGAAAGTCATATATTCATCACTAAGCGTTATCACGTTTCGATATACGTTTTGTCGATCCACCCTAATTATATGATCATCATCATATTCAGATGTTGTCTATTTATTGCTAGATGAAGGCCGCCCTAATTGGTTTCCACACATTTTTGTAAGCTAGTATCCTCACGCAACTTGCTCCACAAAATTCTTGATTTTATCTACCCATTTCCATTTGGTTGTCTTCTCGATCTTTTCTTTTGTGTAGAAATCCAACGTAGAATATTTATAGTCCATCATAACATGTTCCTCTATCTATGCGACCAATCCATATTCTTAGCAAAATTGATTACATGTTCTACTTTTGTATGTGCGCGAATCGATTCATTCGTCTTCCTGTCCATCCTACTTATTCCTAGGATGCATCTTTCTATTGTCGATGGTGTAACTACTAATGTTTGAGACGTTAGTGTATTCAGTCTTCATGCTCCATTATTTCACAGGAAACACACATTGAATATAATTTTCACGCTTAAGATACATTGGAGCTTAGCTTCTGAAAATAAATCTTAATGTCCCAAACAAGCTCCACGTCATTCTACAGTTTCTATTTGTTTCGTCAGTCCACCTGGCATTCGGTGGTTTACATCTTTTCTAGGTAACTATACTCATCAATTATGCTTACACTATCTCCCCGTGAATCTTTACGATCTTGTTTGCGGAATGCAGATTCTACATTATTTTAATTTAACTCAAAATCATTTTAAGTCCTATTTTCGAAGTCTTATTACTCAATTCCTCCATTGTAATTTGTAGTATTTCTGCACTTAAAGCAAACAGTATTTTATCGTTAGCTAATAATAGGTGATTAAGGTATTTATTCTCCACTGATTTTTATTACAATTTGGTCGCAGTTGAAAAACTGATATACCCCTCGAAAACAGCAGAAAGTTGTTATGGAGAAATTGAACATCGTTCCCTCGTTCTTTCAAAACGTTCAATCTCGTGGTGAAGTCTATTTAGGGATGTGTTAGTCGATTAAGTATGCTGTAGTAATTTAGGGTATGCTCTTTCGATGGTATGATGTTCAAGTGATTTAAGATTTGTTGCCAAGCAGACCATATCGAAAGTAAAAAAAACACTATGATTTCTAGGCGTGTTTGAAATTCATATTCATTAGTTCTTTCATAATTTTATTCAATACTTGTATGTGTTACAAACACACACACACTTACATATACAGTGT
>JAGDQP010048412.1:0-13103 GCA_022664845.1 Lepisma saccharinum
GCTGGTTCAGGAGTAACGAAAATTTAAGTACATAAATAACACTTCAGAGACAGCGCGTGCAGTAAGTACCTCTTTGGTTAGTGCAGCATGGTATTAATTTGAAAAAAGCTATATTCTTCTTATAAGTCAGTTATTTATTCAAATTGTTAACAACCTGAGTTTTATAGTAAAGTTAACCATTGGAAGTCTCCGAGCTACCCTTGATGATTCAATGCAAAGATTGATTACTAATGTTACTCCGGCTTCTGGCGTGGAATTTTGCTGAAAGTTTAAGTTTTAATTAGTATTTGGAACAACCACCAAAATAATAATAATATATACAGGGTGGTGAATTTAAAAGTTGCCACCTCCTTTATTTCGTAATAGAGTAGTTTGTTTGAAAAATCCCGAAACATTTCAACTTTAGTTTCGAGGAGGACGAAAAATTGTGACAATTTTAAGTGTGCTGCCCCATCCTCCGCGGTCTAGTGGCAAAGGCTTCAATTTTCTTAAATGGCAACATGGGTCAAGTAGCACATCATTTCAAAGCTACGTTCATTCTGTCTACGAAAATGTTATTTTTTAATTTTGCCGAATACTTCAAAAGAATTTTCGTTTCGGTCGTTTATTAAGTATACATACGAAAATCTCAAGATAAATATTTTATCATATTAAACATTGTGAGTACAATAAACTGCCTATTATGCCGTTAAAGCGACTGTATTTAGCTGCATTGTGATCAACATAAAGTGTGTTGCCCCATTTTCTGAGGTCTAGTGGCAAAACATTCAAATTTCTTAAATGCAACGTGGGTCAAACGACACATAAGTTGAAAACGTCTTTGATCTTTTTAGAAAGTATGTTTTGTGTGGAAAGTTAATGAATATTTTGCGTGTTATGGAGATTTGAACGTGTACATTCTATAAATTTAATAATCGTTGGTGATACAGGTCGTTAAAGTCCAAAGTTCACGAAACGAAAGTGTCTATATCTCGGGAACGGAGACGTATATCTGGATGGGTATATCGCAGTTGATCTAGGCATTTTATATTTTCAAATTCTGACCGTAAATGAGCGGTTGTAGAGATACAGGCCGTCACAGAACAAAGTTGCCATTATAATCAAATATATTGCGTCTTTAACTGAAGAGCATTCTTACAACGGTACATGTGTGGAGGCTGGTGCAAGAGTAGCTTGTCCTTTAATAAAGTACGATTCTCCTCAGTTTGGCACTGTTTTTAGTATTTAACTATTCCCAAGTAGATTTCTTACAAAGCATTCACAGACATTTGTAACTTACTTGATTTCTAGTTTATCAAGGTCTCTTATTTCAGATTTATATTCAGTACAAACAAATCCCTTTTACAATAACTTGTTAGATAATCTGTAGTGGCAAACGAAAAACACCATACCAATGTGTACTGGGGTACACTAGTCCAATAACGAGCTTACTATTTCCAGTGTCCAAATGGTCAAACCGCAATATCTTACAGATTTCTTATTCACATTTCAAACAAATTTTCATTTTTGTCAAAGATTCAACAGCTTTTTCAAACGATGTGTCACTTCACGCCTATCACTATTTAAGAAAATTTAAAGAACTGCCACTAGACCTGAGGAAATGGCGCAACGCCCTTCATGTTAATCACAACGCGGCTAAATACAGTCGATTCAACGGTATAATGGGTAGTTGATTGTAATCACAATGTTTAATAGGATAAAATCTTTCTTCTGTTGAGATTTTCGTATGTATACTTAATAAACGGTCGAAACGCACATTCTTCCGATGTATGCGGCAAAATTAAAAAAAAAAAAACAATATTTTCGTAAACAGGATTAACGTAGCTTTCAAATGATGTGCCACTAGACCCACGTTGCCATTTAAGAAAATTGAAGGTTTTGCCACTAGACCGCGGAGAATGGTTCAATATGTTCAAATTTATCTCAATAATATTTCCAGCAGTCCTTGTCCACTGTTTGATAAGTTGTTGAGGGTATTTATAAGGTTTAATAGGGTAAAATATTACATTTTTGGATAAATGGCTATGTATAATGAGTAAAAGTTTACAACGCGATTTCTCCCAAAGTGTCCAGTCAAATTCAAAAAGAAAAATATTTTTGTAATTAGAATAGAAAGTAGCTTTCAAACAATGTGCTACTCGACCCATGTTGCCATTTAAGAAAATTGAAGCCTTTGCCACTAGACAGCGGAGGACAGCGCACACTTAAAATTGTAACAATATTTCGTCCCCCTCGAAAGTTGAAGTGTTTCGGGATTTTTCAAACAAACCACTCCATTATGAGATAAAGGGAGTGGCAACTTTTAAATGCACCACCCTGTATATATATATATGTATATGTGTGTGTGTGTGTTTATGTAGGGAGTCCTCCCCCCGAGTTACTCCGGGATGTATGTAAAGATACCAAGTGTGTAAATATGAAACCGGAATTTGTGCATAGACGGCGTTAGCTGTCACTGTGGTTACCGTAAAACTGCGTCCTTGGCGCCACTTGCTTGTTTTGACTGCTGATAACGATTTGCAACTCACAACCAAACAAGTTTCATGTCATAGTGTAGTGTTTAATAGCGTTGAACATGGCGCAATTTGTACCTACAAACTACGATGTGCGGACAGCATTGATTTTTCGTTATCATTTGAAGAAAACTGCTCCAGAATCGCATCGCATGCTTGTCGAAGCTTACGGTGATCATGCTCTTGGTAAGTCACAGTGTTATGCGTGGTTTACAAAATTTAAAAGTGACGATTTTGACGTGAGAAACGAAGAACGTGGAAGACCACCGAAAAAGTTTGCAGACAGCGAATTGCAAGCTTTGTTGGACGAGGATGACGCTCAAATGCAACAACTCGCGGATCAATTAAATGTGACACGAGAAGCAGTTTCCATACGTTTAAAAGCCATGGGCAAGATTCAGAAGGTAGGAAAATGGGTTCGACATGCTTTGACTGAATGACAGCAGGAAAATCACTTGCGAAATTCTGCTCGCCAGGTACAAAAGGAAATCATTTCTCCATCGTATTGTGACTGCTGACGAAAAGTGGATCTATTTCGAGAATCCTAAGCGTAAAAGATCATGGGTAACTCCAGGAGAACCGGCGACATCGACTGCAAGACCAAATCGCTATGGACGGAAGACAATGCTTTGGGTTTGGTGGGATCAGAAGGGAGTGATCTATTATGAACTGCTGAAATATGGCGAAACCGTTAATACCCAACGTTACCGACAACAAATGATCGATTTGCATCAAGCTTTACGTGAAAAACGACCAGAATATGACCAAAGACAACATAAAGTGATTGTACTTCTCGCTAATGCACCCTCCCACACAGCAAAACCAGTCAAGGAAACGATTGCGACGTTTGGCTGGGAAATCCTTCCGCATGCGGCTTACTCACCAGACTTGGCGCCTTCCGATTTTTACTTATTTGCATCCATGGGACACGCACTTGCTGACCAGCGCTTAACATCTTACGAAAATGTATGAAAATGGCTTGATGACTGGTTTGCAGCACAAGAGGCACAGTTTTTTTGGTCTGGCATCCACACATTGCCGGAACGATGGCAGAAATGTATCGCTAGCGATGGCCAATACTTCCAATAAAATAATTCTTAGAATTGTCATCCAATCACTGTGTCTTTTCTGTACATAAATTCCTGTTTCATATTTACGCACCTGGTATGTTCAAAGGAAAGAACCAATAAAAGAAACAAAAGAATCGAATTAACCTACTTGCTCCAAGACCTCCTGTTTGAAGATGTTCTTGCAACCAATCTGGGGTTGAAGGCTAAGTACAAGAAACAATATAACGTTGCTCACCAGCATACACCCCACCTTTGCGGAACTTCGTTGGCTTACGCCGTGACAATATAGTTCCGAACGTTTGTTCTATTTTAAACAACAGATATTTACATGGATTATTACCACCAATAAATTTGGAACATAAAAACGTCTTTTATATTTAGTTTGTAACTTAGAAAATAGTTATGGCGTGAACATAATAAATATTTCTGTGCTTGGTAAAATGTCTCGTTACATACGCACACGTATATTCTGCAGTCATATAGTTTATGATAAAAATATATTGTTCTTGAATCTTTGAATATATAAGAGTTTCGAGTAACTAGAGATTTACATTCATTTATAGGGATAAAAACTATGCTAATTGCTGAATTCCAGTTCAAAATGAAGCTTGTAAATTTTTATGATAATACTTGTTTTTA
The DNA here is from genome assembly GCA_022664845.1 of Lepisma saccharinum. Taxonomy (NCBI): domain Eukaryota; kingdom Metazoa; phylum Arthropoda; class Insecta; order Zygentoma; family Lepismatidae; genus Lepisma; species Lepisma saccharinum. Next base: position 4,223 of record JAGDQP010048412.1, read on the forward strand.
CAATATTATTGCCATGACCCAATAAAAGATTTTATATAATTCGATTCCGGGTACGACAATAAGCTATTTGTACATTAGCTTACCCCATAAGTAATGTCGCATTTTTGCACCGTAAGGAAAAGAAAGATAACTTACTTGGAACACTACCGTTAGTCAGGAAAATAGTCTCTATCGAACTAAACAACACTGTACCACTTGTCAACCAGTTGCTGAATCCCCCGCCAAAAGATGTCACTGGTTTTGGAGGCAAAGAACGGGTCACTGTTTGTCGCACGTTATCCTCATTTTGCAGTGTTTTCCCGGAAATGTGGTTTGAAGGCTGCGAAAAAGACACTAGTCTGTTGGAGCAAAATCTGATGAAACGGTGGATGGGGGAGTTTCTCCCAGCCACATTTCTCGATCTCAACATAGGTTCTTCTTGCCATGTGTGGGTGCGCGTTATCACTATGGATAAGCACACACTTGCGATTAACCAGAGCACGACGTTTCTCCAACAATGCAGTCCGCAGGCGCTCAAGCTGCTGACAGTAGACATCTATCTGCTTGATGGTCTGGCTATGTGGTAAGAGCTCAAAATGGATTATCCCACCAAACACTCAACATCACTTTGCAGAAATGAAAATCCTGTTTTGGCACACTTCCTGCTGCCCGCTCCCTTTAAGTACCCACTGCTATTTGAGTGTAATGTTATGGGAGAGGACCCATTTTCACCCCTGTCACCATTCTGTCCAGAAATGGCTAACGTCTGTGAAGTGTGAGCAGGGAACTGCAGATGTCAACTAGCTGCTGCTTCTGTTGAGGCGTTAACGCATGGGGTACCCATTTTCCGAGTTTCGACACATACTCAAAGTTCTGCAGATGACGATCAAGTGGGTCAAATGGGTGACATCAAGTTCGCTGGCCAGTTCTTCAACAGTCTGCATTAAATCTGTCTCCACCTCTGCTTCATCGTTGTCCAGCGGCACAGGTCTCCCTTCACGTGGCTTATCGGTGAGGCTTGTGTCCCCAGACCGAAATCTCTGGAACCACCTCTGGCACTTTCACACATTTACAGCACCATGACCATATACGGCATATGTTTCGTGCCTCTGTGCTGGCTGGATGTCCTTGGTGAAATTCATACAACAGGACATGCCGTATGTGGTCCTCTGACACTGCCATGATCAAACACAAGCTACACTTCCAAAACCTGGCGTAGACCGTTCTCCTTCTACACACTGCTGCACAATCAACTCCCTTACATGATTCACCTATGGCGTCTACTTCCGTCATTGCAGCGGTCACCGCATATACGACATTCCTTATGGGATAACCCGGTAATTCAAACGTGCGTCATGCAAGGTACAAATGACGTCACACAATCTTTGCCTTTTTTTATTACGTACATTGTTAAGTTATACTTACTGTTCATTGCTTACTACTAGCTTCAGAAATCCAGTTGATGTTTCAGTAATATGTTCAGTGACAAATATACTGATGGGCCATTAGGATATATCTGAAAATACAATTCATAACCAGTAATTAATTTGTATTGAAAGTGTTCGATATATCCTATACACAGAGATGGAAATAGAAAGTAGCTACGAAACATGCTTGATGATACATCAACAGACACTATTAACATGTAGATATCAAGTAAACGAGTCTTAAGTGGAATCAAGGAGATAGCCCTAAGTAGAACAGTACCTGAGGGTTATACTTTTTCTTATCCACATTCTGTTTCTCAAGTGCTATTTATTTAGGCAGAACGAATAACCTGACTTTCCAGATAACTATTCTCCCATTTCCAGAACACTATGTTATTAAATATGATACAGAAATGAAAAAATTCAAATAACTTCCTTAATGGTATAAAATAGTCTTTTAGAATGGAAATTTGAAATCTGCTCCAGCTTCAAAAGTCACACCTCTTCAAGACACCACGTAAGAAATGCATCCTTTAACTAAATGAAGTCAGCGGTAGAGCACTCACCTCTGGTGCTTAGGGTCGTCAGTTCGATTCCTACTCATGCCATGTGGACTTCCTAGTGGACAAACACCGTGCGCGTGGGTTTTCTCGGGGTTTTCCCGTTTCCTTTCACCAATTCATCCATCCGGCCTGAGCCAAAGTTGCCTAAAGGCATTAAAATGAATGTTAAATGGACATTTCCGTTTTCCCCGTCCTTATATATTTTACAATTTGTTTGTGTACATCAGATTAAATAATATATAATGTTTTTGAAATTTCAGCACTACAGTTTCCCGTTACGTAGAAATATAGCATGAAATACTGAGAATTAAATCTCCTACGTCATACAACGAAAATCATCCTCTGATTGGTTTGACGTAATCAATTCGTACTATTTCCGTAGCTATATGCTTCTCCCTATGTTACGTTCCTTATTCAGAAGTTTGAAGACGAAAAAACAAAAAAAGAAAGAACATTTACATCATCACTTAACGAAATAATTAATGAAAAAATCTGTAGAACACAGTTCAATAAGTTTAAACACCAAAACATGTTTTTAATAACAGAGATTGCTCGAAACAATGACAAGGGGAAGTCTTAACTTGCAGTGCTCTTCTTATCGCTGGTTTGTGTCACTTTTGATGTCTTGACAATTTGGCGCAATTGGTTGGTGCATGCAACTTTTAACTTTTTATACTTTCACCTAAGGCTGTTCGCGTCCTATCAAAGGCCGTGTTTTATTTTACTTCACGAAAAGCAAGAGTAACTTAAATGTAAAAGTTTCAATTTACGTTTTTGTTTCTTACATGCTTTTATTAATGCTTTTTACATTGACATATTAAAACTATTCAATATATTTACGGGCTACAAGTAGTACGTTAAATTGTTAACAGATGGCAGTATCGAGCACTATTAATTCATGTGCTTTTAAGTTCTTGAAAAATGCTTCACTACCATTCATTAAAAATAGTATACGATTGTCAAATGTAAAAACCCACACTTTTTTACAGAAAAAAAGGTAATTCTTTTTAAATACAAGAGTTCTAAAGAGCATTATAAGAAGATATCCTATGATTAATAATGAAAAAAGAGCTCCTATAAATTAGTGTTGATGCTACCAAAATATATCAATATCTTAAAAAAGTATTAAAAATAAAAATCAATTTTTAATGAATAAAACGAACTAAATGACGTGTTAAGGCAGAGAGAAACGCAATTCACCACTTAAAATATTTCTTTCGATCCATTTTTGCGGTCTCTTTTAAACAATACTAACAAATCAAATACCATCTGTATGTTAATGACAAGCAGTCAGCAGACTGATTACGTCATAACATGGCGGCGCCCGATTAAGCGCAAGGCTGAGATTCTTTTGAAGCAAGTCTTTATTACTCTTGATAATTGCATCACAGAAATAGAAGAAAATGTTTTCGGTAGTCTACTTTAAAAGAAGAATTTTTTATTGCAATAAAAGAATACTACCGGAAATGTCCATTATAGCTAAATGAAAATTAAACAAAAATATCTTCTGAAATCCACGTTCAAAATTCCCTGACTTTTACAGGTTTTTTTGGCACATCTTATAAAATTCCCGAACTTGCTCCGAGAGACTGCTTATAACCTAATTTTCTTTACTCTTTCAATTTTCCAAGTCAGTGAGAATCATGAATGCGCAATAGATATTCCTTTAATTTCTTTCCGTGTTAGTATCACCAAAATCTGCGACTATCATCAACAAGTATAATTAGTAATTATACGAATTGTGATTATGCGCTATAAGCACACATGATTTTCTGGTACAATTCAGAGTATGTGAAGGTTACGATATGTGAGGTAATTATACTTATTGTTAAATGATGTTGACAAAGTTATCTGCTGGAATAAAGAATCTACGTTCAATATTTGTGAGACTTTCCATAAGCAGTGGTTACGTAATGAATGAGTTTTACTCTAAGAGTAGTTAAGATTTAAGAATTGTGATTACTCATACTCCAGGTCACGACATAACAGTAATAGGTGCAAGTGATACATCAACTTCATGTAAAACCTTCGCAGAAATTCACTGCTGCAGTTAGTTTTATAGTATCTCCAACCATTTTTAAGTTACTGAATATGATAGAACACCTTTAAGTTGCTTCATTAAAAGTGTGGAATCACCCGTTGAATTACTGTAGATAGGAAACAACATGAATGCTGTTATATACAGTATGAATGAAACTAAGTTCCGCCATATTGGATTAAAGTTATTTGACTTCAAGAGAAGAAAAATAGTTGCGAGAAATTATTTCTGAAGTGGGAACACTGTCCACATTGACAATGGTGCGGGAAACTGTGTGTGTAGGCTATCGAGTCCACTTCGGTTGCCCAAAATGTGCTACCATATAGAGTCTTATGGAGGCAACGATCTTCCCTGTACCCTCTTGTACTCCTCCACCCGTTGACAAGCCCAGAAGTTCCATTTACACCCTCATCGTTCTCGGTTGTCAACCTGAAGGAAATAGAAAGCAAACGAGCTGCTGCTTGTGACCAGCCAGAACTGCGTGTGTGCGAACTCTCTCTCTCTCTCTCTCTCTGTTATGTGAGCGTTCAAACCATTCAGTGAGTTTATAAAGAATGATAAGAATAAGAAGCAAGATGGTTTGTGACACATTTCAAGAATAAAAATATAAGAATGTAGTTTGTACAACCGAACAAACTTAGATACAATCACCGCCGCTGCCTCCAGGTAACTATTTGCTAATTATACGATAGAACTGATATGTTTTAGTGATAACAGAAACACCTACGATTTACTGCGAAGGAAAGAAATAGTGGAAGTCATCGTTTATCGGGACCTACAAAATTACACCCGCTATAACGTTTGTTCCAGGTGGCCTCTATATCGTAGTTGAAGAGAAAGAAACACGTGGCTGCCCGTCACTGCCCCCTTCCGCGACCTATTGGTCTAAAGAATGCGACAGCAGGAGGTAATTGAGAATAAGAATTAACTAACGCACACTATTTTCCTCTCAGTGTTGTTATACTGCATTTAAGTGTATTGATAAAAGTAGTATAGTGCTTTACCAACGTGATTCTAATGAAAGTTCATCCTTAATAGAGCTGCAATGGGTAAAAATCTTACGAAAATAGACATTTTCCACATATGAAAAGAAAAATATGATAGTGATTTATCCGTGAAATGTCAGCACGTGATTAAGTCTCATATACAGACAGTTTGTTGTGAAGAAGCTTCCAGAAATAATGTATTACACGAGATATACCGAGTTTGCATTAAAAATATGTAGCACTTGAAAAACTTTAATTATGTGGAAAGTCAACGTGTACGAAAAAATACCGACTGGCTGGACAAAATTTGAGAGGCTGATATATTATCCTATTATGGTTTATCCACGCTTCACGAAGGGAAAGCATACAAAACCAATTCAGAGAAAAATTATGTTTACTTATTAGACTAAGTGAAACCGGGAGGAGCGGAACGACAAATAATGGCAACACAGTTCGACGATCTTACAAAGAACCGGCAAAAGTTACTGGTCATAATGAGTAACTTCGTCTATCCGCAGTTACTGTACAGGACTTGTCTTCTGGATTTGACGTAGATGCGGATGCATTCGATAAGTGCGTGAATGAACCACAAAAGTCTCTGTCGCGATGTAACCTTGGTTCTACATGTCTGTTAGTGTGCCAAAAAGATTTTAGTCCATAGATCTACCATTATGTCAAACGCACTTCCTACGATGGGCCAATTACCAGAAGAGAGTAGGGAATGTAGAAATTAGGACTTTAAGTGTTTCAGGCGAACTCATTCTAGAAAAAATTCTGGGGTCTCCTCAAAAATGAAGACACTGTCCATTTTCTATTAGTTTCCCTGATCCGCTTATATCAAGTCTCGTCCCTCCACCTCACAGAACACTTTCTTCCTGATATGCTGGGTATCGTCAAATGTTCTAAAGTGTCAGACGGTGATTCATTTTTAGACATTAGAAGATCAGGCGACAGTGTCCAAGATAGTGAAAGCGATAGTGATGTCTAAACAATGTTTATATGTCATAAACAACTTATATTATTACAACGACTATTTCACTTGTTTTGTTGAGGACTCAAAATGATGAAAGATATCATCATAAACAAGATTTCAACCGAACTGGTTTCTTAATTTCTTCCACGTTTTGGGAATTCTGACCCAGTGTGCGATGGTCCGATTCTAAAACCATGTAGGTTAAAAATTGCAATTTCGCTGAAATATTGGAACATTTCACGGGTCACACTTTTGGAAATATCTGGCTAAGATAATAAAGTAACGCGATCTGAAGAGGGAGTTATTCCATATCGAGTTAGATCTTGTTTGTAGATGTATACTGCTTTCTCCTTGGGGAAAATTATATCAATATAGTCGGGTTGGTATGGGATTAAGTGCTGGAGTACAAATCAATTAGAGTTCTTGACGATGTATTTGGTGACATGAAAAAAAAAATATGGGTGTTGCTCTCTTGCCATGATCTTGTCCTCTGGAACGAAACAGTTGAGGAAAACAAAAGCATGAAATCAGAACGAATTAAGGCATCTGTTGTATTCTTAGGTCTCTTTTCGCATTTTACTGAAAACTAGGCGAAAATTGTGATGTCTCTTCGTTCGAACAGGATTAAATTTGTGTGGTCTGATATGCATACTTAATGCTTGGAACGCAAGATAAAAAAAAAGAAAAAAGCTTGAGGAACAAGTTATAATTAAGATAGCTGATGTCAGTAAACAATTCTACGCACATGTTGATGCAAGTTTATGCTGTTTAGGAGGGATGACCTCGCAACGTGAAGATTATGGCAAGCTTAGGTCAGGTGCAGTTTATAGCAGGAAGCACAAAGATTTAGGGAAATATACAAAGGAGATAAGGGAATATATGAACAGGGGGTCGTTTAAACATTCGAGATAAATTTTCATTAATACAACGAAATTTCTTTGTCCCAATTCCTCTTTATTGCCAATACATTGGCAAAACTGTATTACATGACGGTCATTTATTTCCGCAATTTGTGTGGATTAGTTGGTGAATTACGGTCTTCGTAAAAGCAGTGTAGCCCGACGTTACAAATACTCTCACGGATTGCTACGAATTTTGAGAGAAGTAACAAATTCTTCATTGTTTAGTTACAAATTCTCCGTTATTTTCTTATTGTAGTTGTTCTCTCCCTCCTATATTAAATTAACAAATTGTTGGGACAGCTTTGAACAATTTTCAAATGTGTCTCCATATGCATTAGTTTTATATATATATGAAAACACTCGATCCTATATTAAAAGATATTCAACAGTTAATTTGGTAATTATCTTTCATAGTAAGATGGCTCGTATCTATAAAAAAATTTAAAAAAAAACAACAACATGTAATTGATCAGGAAACTACATAAAAGGCTCTAGACGCTATTATGAACCACCAAATGTCCCTTGGAGCTGCAGCTAGTACTTCTGATACAAAATATACAAACCTGTATTACAAATTGAAAAATAGAAGCGCGTGTTATTACAAGTAGGCTGTCTACGGTTAGAGTAGCATAAGCTATAATATCGAACACTTAACGAGCAGGCAACAGAAGAATCGCAAGGACACATTGGCTCATAGATTAATAGATCTAGTTTGTTGGTAGTATGGAGATGCAGGTATTTTGCTAACTTGCTAAATGTCTATAGCCAAATTTTCAGTTTGAGTAAAATTTTCTCCGCTGGAATTGCTCGTATGCAGTTTCCTTTTTGCATTAACATAACGCTTTTGTATTCTTTTGCATTAAAAATTGCGCAGCTATGTGTTTAGTAAAACTTAGTTTACTTACTTGCCGATTTTGAATAGTGAAACATTTACCAGAGAATGTTATTGTAATTAACGGATGTTAAAACTACCCCACCCTTGTTACACCCCTAAAAGGCACCTTTGAACGATAGTCCATCAGTTCTTGCCTTTTCTTAAAATTGAAAATCAAGTATATTTTCTTCGAAGAGTATATGCTTTCATCTACGTCTGATTTTATATCTTTAAACAAAGTCTCTGAGTGTGAAGAACTAAAACTAAATGTGAGTTTACGTGGCGAGGAACAAATCATATGTTTATCTTCAACATGGAACACAATCCTCGTTGCCATCGTATCGTCTAACAGAGTGGCGACTAAAAGCACGACAAGTTTCGTCAAATGAGGCATTGGCTTCTTCAGGTGAAAAAGGTAGGTTAAAAAGTTGACGGAATAAAAGAAGGCGTCCGCAGATACAACCTTTGTCAGCTTTCTTTGTAGGTGAAATAAAAATTGGCGGTCCTGGCGGAAACAAGATAGGTGCAATGTTGCCACAGTGTGGTTCGAAATGGAATGCTGTTGCCAGATACTAAAACAGAAGGACTTCGATAAACAACTGTGTGTTTGGTTATGTATGGAAAGTTACGGGTATAAATATGTTTATTATTTTTAAAAAATAATACAATAAATGAATATTTTTTAAAAAAAATATGATGATGTTTTATTGCATTTTATTTATTATATCAAACCACGATTTATTTAACATGCCTTGATCTAAATTTTGTGCAGTTTGTTTTTTGTGAATAAGGATGGTTTCATAAACCATTCGTTCTTTATGTGAATCTGATTTATACAATAATCTTGGCATCAGCTATTCCATGTGTGGTAGTTTTCAGGTGTTGTGGGAGGACAGGTGTGGGAAATTCATTCTTTTTGGCATCTCTAATGTGTTCCGTGACCCTGGTATTAAAGTTCCGATTGGTCATTCCGATATACTAGTTCTTGCACTGGCAAGTGATCTGGTAGACTCCACAACCTGTGTATTTTGGAACATAATAAATAACTTTTAAACATGGTGAAACTTTTGTTTAGTGCTTTTTGGGAGGGTTAGTCATTTGCTAACACGGACAGATTAAAAATGGCCTCCATCGATATC
>JAGDQP010048413.1:0-14757 GCA_022664845.1 Lepisma saccharinum
TGTAGACTAGCAGCATATGACAATCCTCGAAGGAAGATACCATCCAGACATTCGTCTCTGACAAATATTCGGAAAGGAGTCAGTCGGAATGTCCAGCCCAGGCCAACTAAGGCACGCAAATTGCAGGTCAAAAACTATACTACAGCCTGTTTTTCTTGTACCCAGTGTTGTTTTTTAATACATTTTTTTACCAACTATATCGACTTACTACCTGCGTAAGATTCCCGGTTGAAGTTAAAGTTGCGGCGTATAGTATAAAAAATCCGTTATATCAACAGTGGAAACATTTGCTAAAATCATAATAGGTGAATTCGAAGCCGTTTTAACACGGATAAATGGGGTTTCAATTCGCAACATTTTAGTCATAGATAAAAAATATTTAAATTTTTTGCTAAGCAAGCTTTTAGTAATAAAGTGGATATAATAAATTTTGATATGCGCCGCAGCTAAATATTTTAGGTGTCGTTCAGATTTTATGTCAGCGCATTTTTGGTGAATTTGGATCCCTCTCTCTTAGTAAGCAACATTAAGTAGATGCCCTATCTCTAATGCATAGAAGCCCACCCAAAATAAGTAGAGTTTGAATCTCGCCATAGAAAGCAGAAGTATTATTTGAACGACTTCTGACACAAAAATATGTATATGCTTCAAATACAACTACTAAGTAGTATCAAAATTCGTTATTTATAGTAAAACAAAGATAAATTTTGATAATACGCGCCAAAGTTAAATATGTATTTGAAGCATATACATTTTTTGTCAGGAGTCGTTCAAGTATTACATAAGCATTCTGGGGCGAGGTTGTTCAAGCTTTGTTTACTTTTGCTGGGCGTCTAAGTATTAGGGATAGGACATCCAGTTAATGTTGCTTACTAAGGGGGAAGGGGTCTAAATTGACCAAAAATACGCTGACGTAATATCTGAATGACACCTAATATTATGTATGAAACTGTCGAGAAAGTACTTTTAAAATGTTCCAAAAGTGCTTGAAAGTAAATAAAGTGTCCTGAAAGTAGGCAAAAGTCGTTTCCAAAATGCACTTTTAGAACACATTAAAATAAGGGCACTTTTTATGCACTTTTGAGCAGTTTTGTAGCACTATTAAGGGAACACATTTGGACAGTTTTTCACACTTTTGAACACCTTTGAGACGCTTTCATAGCACTTTGGTTCACGTTTGGACACTATTAAAGTGTTCGAAAGTGAGCTAAAGTCGTTTCCAGAAAGTGCTCAAAGGTGTTCAAAAAAGTGTAAAAAAAGTGTTCTATTTTTTACAGTGCAGCATATGGTGAGTGTCGTCGTTTTTTAATATATTTATTATCAGTCATTCCGAAAGTATATACTTACTATCTGCGTAAGATTTCCGGTTGAAGTTAAAGTTCAGGCGTGTAACTTGAAAACCATTTATATCCAATTCAGGAATATTTTACCAAAAAAAAAAAAAAAAAAGTTTCGGAGCCGTTCTAACACGGATAAATGGAGTTTTAATTCGAAATCTCTTAGCCATAGATAAAAAAGTTTTATTTTTCGATGAAAAATATTTTTAGAAAAAAGGTGGGTGAATTTTGATAATACGCGCCTTCGCTAAATATATTAGGTGTCATTCAGATATTACGTCAGCACATTTGGTAAATTTAGACTCCCCTCTCCTTAGTAAGTAACATTAAATAGATGTATTATCCCTAATATATAGACATCCAGCAAAAATAAGCAAAGCTTGAATCCCCTCCTCCCGAATGCTGATATTTGAACAACTCTTGACGTGAAAATATGTATATGCTTTAAATACATATTTAACTGTACTGCGTAGTCTCAAAATTCGATAATTATATTAAAAAATAAATAACGGATTTTGATACTCTGCGTCACAATTAAATATGTAATTGAATAATGTACATATTTTGTGTCAGGTGTCGTTCAAATATTATGTCAGCATCCGGGAGCAAAGAGACTCAAGGTTTTCATACTTCTGCTGGGGGTCTATATATTAGGATAGGGTATCTATTTAATGTTGCTTACTAAGAGGGAAGGGGTCTAAATTGACCAAAAACGTGCTGACGTAATATCTTAATGACACGTAATATTGTGTAAGAAAGTGCTCATAAAATGTTCCAAAAGTGCTTGGAAGTGAATAAAGTGTTCTGAAAGTAGTAGAAACTAGTTTCCAAAACACACTTTTGGAACACATTAAAATTGAGGGCTCTTTCTTTGCACTTTTGAGCACTTTTGTAGCACTATTAAGGAAACACTTTTGTTCAGTTTTAAAACACTTTTGAACACCTTTGAGCACTTTCTGGAAACGACTTTAGCTCACTTTCGAACACTTTAATAGTGTCCAAAAGTGAAATAAAGTGCTATTAAAGCGTCTCAAAGGTGTTCAAAAAAGTGTTAAAAAAGTGTTTTTTTTTTACAGTGTACAAAGCGCATCTTGTTCCTTGCATAGTTGGTATTATTTAATCTATATTTATAATTTGTTTGTAATCAGATACTTTAATAACGATGGAAGGACGATTGTAGGACGAATAAACAAAAACAAGTTGATGGTATAGTCTAAGGAGCGGAAGCAAATATTTTAAGAACTCTTTCTTTGTCCTGACCCATTCGTGACATACTAGCACGGTTTAGAAATAACACTAGGGAACAGCCATTTTCTAACTGCTAACCAAATATATGTTTTCGATGCGCTGAATAAAAAAAACAAAAAAGCGCAAATCTTCCTACACGTATCACTTCATGGTTACACCCGACGTCACTTCCGGTGTAGAGCACTGGCCGGGAACTATTTCATGTCATATCTTCTTCATAATACTGGAAACACTGCTATTACATTCCCGCGCATTTGACTCGTATTTATTGATTGCATTGGGTCTGAGTGCAATTAAGTGTCATCATTTACCTTTGTCCAATTTTTGTTGTTTTGGGCCAAGAGCGAGCAAAGATAATATAGTGACAACTTCTAGGTGTGGCGAGACAAGGAAATTCGGAATCTCCTATGATTCGCCGGGAACAGATGGATCCTGTAGCTGACTATTTATGCTTAATCTAGATTCAAAGCTATTCTTCGAAAAAACAAAAACAAAAACAAAAAAAAAACATGGATTTAAATATGCCGACGTGGGCCTGCAATGGTACATGTACCTCATGGATTGTAATTGCCCATCCACAAAGAATCATCCACTATCCTGGATATGAACATAGCAGACAATGAGTGATCCATAGATGAATACAACATTATTGAAGCCGAAAGGAAACCTCACTAAGTGATTCAATGCGCGACCTCAATTTGACTACAACAATTTACTGATTTCAACAATGAACAAAAAATTTGGCATGGAAATAACTCTTGAAAGTATTATGAACTTTCTTCCCTAAAAGTGTTTAATCCTAGGTTTGATTTTGTTGTTGCAGCATTGGAATTTTGTTCAACGAAAAAAATGCATTAGAGACATACAGGGCTAGTACTGCTATCTAGCTTTTGAGATTGTTGCTTTGTACTGACCTTAAGATTCTGAGGAATTCTTTTTTTGTACACATTTTGTTTGCAATATGTCCTGATAAACCGAAGCTCACTCGATCTCGCATGGAATTTTTTTATCGTATTGCGATATGACTAATGAATGTATTGTGTTCTTAGCTAAGCTAAAAATAGGCCATTACTAAGAGGAGCTGGGGTTTATCCCTGTTTTTAGACTTCTGCAGCAAGTACTGGGATACAAAAGCCAAGTCCACTTGCCTGTCTGTCCGTCTATCGACAACTTTTTAAACAGGAATTACTAGTACTACGAAGGTGCTTGAAGTGACGTTGGAAAGGTATCTACAAGACGAGTTAAAACTCGTACAGATTAGATGAATGTGTTCTGACATAAGGGGAAATCCATTTCCTACCAGTAACGTTCAACTCAGGTTCAACCACGACTCGGAAATCAGTTGAGGTGTCGTTAGAAACTTATCGACATGACGTGTTCAAACCCGTATAGATAATCTAGATTGGATCAGTAAGTCCTGAGATATGGGAAGTATCCATTTCTCGCTAGTTACTTCCAACTCAGGGCCACAGATGTTTTGATATGTCGTTGGAAGGTCTCGGTGAAATGAAATTAAGTCCGCATGGATCATTCAAATAGGACACCCGCAGTTGAAGCCTACTTGTACCACATATGCACAGTTCCCAGGCTGAGCTCCGTATTACCTGTTTATTTCCTTGATAGGCGAAGAAAAACACTACTATACCAATCTGTGTCAGAAATTGAGATATTGATTGGATGCAAAACAATATACAAGAAGTAGTCAGATTTGAGGTTTAAAAAAGAATTTTTGACAATGTAATGAAAGTGACTTCATTTTACACAGTTGTCAAGCAAAAATGAATAACTGTTTTTATTGGTTTCCAACTTAGTGTTTAGTATTACTTGAATTCAAAATTTAATTTCATCACCTTATTTACTAGTAGTATTCATAATTTCAAGGTCAGTAGAACCAAAAAAGTATCACCTTCACACACAGCCTTATTTTGTAAAAGTGTCAGCACTCATAAGGAGAGAAAGATGTGTATGAGCGCTTTGAAAATCACTAAATATGGTAACAACATACCACCTCAATTTTACAGACACGTTCACACAAATATCTACAAAGACACACACACACACTAACACACATGGAAGCAATATGGCGGATAATGCAGTTGGGCTGTCATATCTCCTGGGTCGGAAATTACGTCATATCTAAGTCACTGCGACAACACTGGCACGCCCGACGGGAGAAGCAATCCATGGTTTTACGGTCTCAGAACCCATCAACACATTTTACTGCGTTAGTTACGCCAAAGGCGGGAGAACGTGTCACAAAATAAAATAAAAGAACGATACGAGAGAGGATTATCTCCTGACGATGTAACTCAGATGCCGTGGCGAGTCATATGAAGGTGGATTAAATAGACAGTCATTTAAGAAAGAACAAACATTCAATTTTGTTTCATTTATTATTAACATCAACGAAATTTTGAATTTCTAAGAGAAGCATTCACAGTTTTGTTTAAGCGTGCTGAGAATAACGAACCTTTGAGTTTAATGCTATTCCCTACCTTGGTTTAAATTCTATATCACCAACACCAAAGACCATTCGACTGAGAGATCACAACATTCAATATTAAATATTATGTTTTACCAGTAATAAAGAATTAGATTATATCATAGTATACTGACAATACAAACAAAATTGAACTGAAAATGTTATTTCTGTTGAGAAATGTAAAGCACAAACAATTTTGGTGCGATAACTAACAAGGTTTACCTTCTTTTAAGGCGTATGACGTTAATGTGGCAGATATTTTGTTCTACGAGTTTGTTGTTAAATGTTCACACAACAAGACGAAAGATGTAAGTTCCTTGTACCCATTCCGTGAAATTCATGGAAATTGTTATCCAAACGCCTGAGTGTATTTTTGCCACGATTCTAAACCACAAGCACTCACAAATGTGTTTGGTTACTATCCCGCCAAATATATTTGTACTATGCACCAGAAATCAATTAAAGACCACAGGAAAAGAACGTGCTTTGTCTATTTTGGACGAAATTAAAATAAGAGTACCATCACTTAGCTCTTAGAAGGGCTTCTTTTAAACAAGTTATCATGCATGAAGATGATATATATAGTCCCTCTGCTACAAGAAAATCTTTATTTGATGTTCAGATATACGCAGCGCTCATTCTAAACTTTTAAATCGCTCTCCTGTAAAATCAATAGAAAGGACAACGCACGTTTTTTCCCCTGTGGTCTTCAATTGAATATCTACGTTAAAACTTACTAGGAAGATTACTTCCCTGCACCCAATTCATGCTGCTATCAGAACAGTCAATGTATCAGATAAACTTTCCACAAACTGGTGAAGATTTGCAGTTGGCATAGTTTATTCTCGAGATATATCGACCAGTTGTACCACAAATGTTGAAAGAGTCAATCCTGACTCGTTCCGATGTTTCACTTCGATCCATAAATGCTCAATTGGGTTCAGGTTGGCCTTCTCTGTCTCCAGTTTATAAGTGTTGTCTAGCTAGACACGATTATACTCATTTAAACGTGTAATACCTCCAGCAGCACTGCACCTTTCATTATCGTCTTGGAATGATCATTAGTAGTCAAGTCGCAGCGTACAGAGCATTTTCTTTATCCATTATATGATGTTCTTGATAGGAAGTTCCAGGAAGTTCTAAATGTGATTTCAAACAATAATTCCAAAACAGCGGTACTTATAGAAGTTACAAAACACTCGACTAGTAAACCTTCGCCTATGAAATGTTAGCTCACAGATATCTATCTGAAAGAAAACGTAGCTATCTAAATACCTATTATGCACAATTCATTTTTACTACTTCATTGTCGACCGCCAGAGTTCCAAACACTGCAGGAACTGCTTAGATTTATTAATCTCCGTAATAATCAGAATTGTGAGAGGAAACTCTGCTGTAATATTTTAAGTGCTAGGCTTCAGTTAGCAACGGAATTTCTGCTGAATGTTACTATTCGTCTTATATTTTATTTCAGGTGTTCCGGTTTGATATACTTGTACGGATACGAGTGTTTAGGATTCCACTTCCATGCTACAACTTATAGAAGACAATGGCAAACCACCATCAGTTCCCTGAGACCTTCGAGTTACTAACCTGCTTCCGAGAAGAAAACCAGTCATTGCTTGTACTGCTTAAACTCGTGGCTGATGGTGACCATTCTCTTTATCCGGTTTTCTTACATTGAAGAGCTTTGTACTCCTTACTAGTCCATTTCTTAGTATGCTACCCACATGGAGGATTATGACGAAGCCAATTTACTTTTCGGTGCAGCATAGTTAAGAAAGACACTTTTTCGCCTACTGTCCTGCTTGATAAGCGCTCAGGTAGCAACTGTTATACCGTATGTATTGAACGTCATGATATCTTCAATGTGTTGTATTGCACCCATGAGTTCTTTTTGTCTCTTACATGCATTGTTCAATAAAACATCATATGGGTGAGTCCGCTACTCTGTAGTATTAATAATCGTTGTCCAAATACTTTGGCGTAGATAGTTTATGTCACATTAATGTGTTATCTGCAGCGATGGAAAAAGCTATTTCATCCAAATAATGCGTAAATCTTGACTCCAGTGGGAACAATTGAAGGGGATCACATTCAACACTCCAAATACTATTTTCGGTGAAATGAATTTAAAGTACAATAATGGTTCTATCTTTCTCTGTTGCTACGGTAACAATTGCGTGTTTTTCGTGTAATTGGTGCGCATTTTACGTTATGTAGCACTATGACTTCGGACGTTTAGTTAGACCTGTAATGAATGAGTTTTGTTGGTCTTATTAATATTTTTGGTACTTAATCCCTTTTGATATTACACCACTTAATTGCTATTCGTAACGAGAGGTGTTTTGAAACTCAAGAAAAACCCATGTACTTACCTTAGGTAGGAATATTTTCGTTTTCTTGCTGATCTAATTGGATATCCTTGGCGAAGCCTTGAGAAAGTTCCATCCCAAGTAGAACGAGGAGAAACATAAGGAAACCTGACGATAGCTGTTTACGAGTCAGCAAAAACTTCCCTCTCTTTCTAAGTCTGTGTTTGTCTGAAATCTTCCTCATTCTCTGGGCTAACTCCTTTTCATACTGCTTAGGTAGGTTGAGATGTTATTAATGTTTTCACTTGAAATGAAGCACGAACTTCAAGAAATATTCTACGCAGCTTGGTAATTCATCTAGGTTTTACTTGTGACAAGGAAGAACATAATTTATACAAGTTGGTTGTATTTGTGAGTTGTTACATTGGTACTGTAGGAAGGTACTATCATAATTAACTAAGAGTTACTCTATAGTTAACGAGTTGTTACATTATGTTAGCGAGTTGTTATATTGGTATTGCAGGAACGTGCTGTCATAATTAACTAAGAGTTACTCTATAGTTAACGAGTTGTTACATTGTTAGCGAGTTGTTATATTGGTACTGCAGGAACGTGCTGTCATAATTAACTAAGAGTTACTCTATAGTTAACGAGTTGTTACATTATGTTAGCGAGTTGTTATATTGGTACTGCAGGAACGTGCTGTCATAATTAACTAAGAGTTACTCTATAGTTATCGATACTTACTGAAGTAACACCAGATTGCGTCCTTAAACACATCCTTGATTTTTTTCAGAAATATATAAATTTCATTAAAAATACTTTCTGAAGAATATTTAGGTTTTAAATAGGGAACGCTACCAAACTCATGGATATCATCTAAGACACTCATACAGGATTTCCCTTCATTTCCTTCTATAATATACGTTTCATTGTTCTCATACGTTACATTTAGCCTTTATTAACATATCTACCATCCTTGATGATACACATTTACCATGTAACCCCATTGTTCAGATTACTTGTTGAAAATCATTAATCGTACACAACTTATTTAATAACAAAAGACAATCTAAGAACAGTTTAAGCATATCTACACGACACGAGTTCTTTCATTGGACCTGTCTTATTTAATATTAAGCTCCTGCATCCCTGCACTTTCCAATTTCGGATTTCGTGGTCTTCGAATCGGTATCACAGTTTGAGTTCTGCTACGGGCAAACTTGACTGATTTTTCAAGAGTGTCTGTCAGTTTCAGTAGACGAACATCGGATCGTACCTGGACAAAGACCACATACATCATCTATATTCCTTTTCCTCGAGTCATTCTTGCGGTGAGACATCATCTCAAAACCAATGACTGGCATAGCTTGTAGATGACTATACTACGTAATATAAATGAATAAATTGCTTGAGTGATCTTCGTAACACCAGTATGTTTGAAGTTTTACTTGAGTAGGGTATTAGTGAAGGCAGCAAATTCCATATATTGCTATATTGTAATAAAGCAACCTAACTAGCGGCAAAGATGTTTATTCCCTGCGCTAAATAATCTAGCTCTTCCTCTAGGCACTGTTTGTTACTTGATAAGGATGTTACGCGTACAACGGAAAAAGTACTTCACATTATTTGATATAAAATCAGAGGATTAGTACATATTAATTCATCGACCATGCATGTCGAAACGTTCAGAAATTGATAACATTGAAATGAAACGTTGTAGGCTAAATCTGCCCTGAATACGCTTTCTGTATCCGTTGCGGGTAAAACAATCCTTTTAATAATCAGTTATGTTTTTCTGATAGCAATACACTTTATAAGAAATGTATAAATTTCTCCGTTCTTTCTGAACGTACGCTGTCTTTGTATCGTATCTTTCTTAAAGAAACGAAGGCAGTGACTGTCTGTTCCTCTTCCCTAATAGTGTCTAGCAGTTCTCTTTCTTATCCTTCAGTCATAATTTCAACCATATCCGTCAATAAACAATTTCTTCGTAAACAATGTCGTAGCTATTTTCACGTTTTCTTTATTACAACCAATATACCTTTTATTGTCTTTCATACCCTTCATACCTTAAGGTAATAACCTTTCTTACCTACACCATACAATGCTATCTGAGCACGCAACTTTCGTAGCTAGAATATCTTTCAAGTTATCCTCCGAACTCTAAAGCATTCTAATTTTCTTCCACGACTACAACTTTGCATTTCATTTAAGGTAACATATTTTATAGGAAAACCAATAGTTATACAAAGAATATATACAGGGTGGTAACGTAATGTATTGATAGACTTCGATAGATTATAGTGCACTAAAAAATAAAGAAAATGGTCCCAGTAAACCAGGTGGAAATTTGTTTGCAGAATGCGTGGGAAAATGAATTTTAGAGCTTCATGTTTCTAACACCACGAACACTATAAATTTTATGCGGCATGGTATCTTCAAAGACTTTAAACCTGTTCTACTTAAAAATGCATATTGCAAAGTTATGCAATGGGTGAGCAAGGGATACCTCAAAGGAAGTAAATGATTTCCAGAATATTTCTGAAGTAGAGGTAGATCGAAATGATCATGACTTAAACGACCTTCTGTGTGAGACAAGATGGCATACGTCTTCATCAGCATCCAACTGGCAATGCCATTCAATTTCGTGATAACAAGTAATCAAAACGTTCGATGAAAGTATGCAATTCCTACTTCTGATTGTAATACAACCACGCATTTATTAAAATAAAATCGTACGGCAAACAAACTCTGCTTGAGATATTGACTTGGTGCAAGCAAATCCTGGTTGTTGTTGTTTCCTGGTTAAAAGTCGTCCCATTAATGCTAATTGCAACACATCTTTACTTCAGAGAATTGATGAGATCCTCTTCTTCCTTTGGAGAATCTCTTGCATACCCACTGCCGAACTTTGAAATATGCATTTTTGGATAATTCACATTTAAAGCTTTTTGTAGTACCACAATGCATTAGGTCTACTGTTCGTAGTGTTGGAAGTATGAAGCTTTAAAGCTTATTTTCCCCCACTTTCGACAGCATGTAGCGCCAAAATAGGGCCGAATTTGTCAGTGTATCATGTTACCATCCTATATATATAAAC
Source organism: Lepisma saccharinum (assembly GCA_022664845.1). Lineage (NCBI taxonomy): Eukaryota > Metazoa > Arthropoda > Insecta > Zygentoma > Lepismatidae > Lepisma > Lepisma saccharinum. Next base: position 10,486 of record JAGDQP010048413.1, read on the forward strand.
AGATGAAATATTTAGAAATGAATAACTGCTTTTAGCACATCCGCAACGCTGCTGTTACAAATCTATTTATGTTACTAAGTGCAAAGCTCGTAGAGGAAATATGTGAGATAATGGCATCCAAGAGCGTGCCAACTTAGCCACTCGTGTAATAGCTTAATAAGAAAAGACCTCCTCCACACAAGGCAACGGTGCCCACAAACCGCCTACACATAATTTTCAGAGGATCAAATTACCAATGAAGTTCGTACTTTTCGCAGTGGTGATGAAAATGAGAAAAAGAGATGTAATAATTTCAGCGACCATCTGTGTGTGTGTGTGTGTGTGTGAGAGAGAGAGAGAGAGAGAGAGAGAGAGAGAGGAAGAGAGAGAGAGAGAAAGAGAGAGAGTATTTTATCTCTCAACATAGTCCGCTGGAAGTTTCATGAAGTTTTTGTAAAGATACAAGCTGTTACGTCGATAAGGTGCTAAAGCTTAGAACTCAGGTAATTCTATCTTCAGGAATACAGCACAAATACCTGCCTTTCAGACAGGAAAGGTTGCGTAAGATGACGATTGAAGTACCTCTATAAACGAGGATCGGCCTGTGGGTTCAAAGGAGGTCATTTTTGTCTTCTGGAGTTTGGACATCATTTTAACATTTTCTTTGCCTAGCGAAAGTATAAAGCAGTAACACGGGGAATGTAGTTTCCAGAAACATATAGAAAAAGACGGTTTTGTGAATATGAGGAAAACGGTATTTTATAGCACCTAACGCGGCTTTTCGGTAATATGACATTTTATGCACCCAACATTTATAGCTATGTAATCAAAGGTACAAAAGCATTTCAAAACTTTCCAGGAACGTAGCATCTTCCTCCTCTCTCTTTTCTCAAAATATGTAGACAATGCGTTGCCTTTGGAATGGCATCAAACAAGAACCACAAAAGAGTCTTTTGTTCATGTGATGTGTATGCACGAGAAGCTTGTAGAGCTACTGAAACATAATTCACAGTCTTTACGTTCGTCTTCAGACAGAAAGTTTGTGATGTTATGCTCTGGATTTTGGTGAATAACGTGGAATCGTTAAAAGTAAACGATGGCAGAGAAGACAAAAAGAAAGAAATGATTATAATGCAGGGGAAGCAAGAAAGAACAGAAGGAAGAATAAAATTACATAAATAAAGAACGGAATTAAAGCTACTTTATGAGTCTAGAACATTGTGGTAATATGGAAGATATTCTGGTACTTCATTGTGCTGTTTTCTTTTGTTTTTTTAAATTTTCATCGTTGTAAGAAGTCTATCTAAAAGATTAATGAAGGTAGTTATCCATAATTAAAACCACATACATGAGAAGTGGAAAAGAGTTTCTAAAACTACAGTCATATTTTTAAACAAAACACTTCTCTGACTTCGAAACAGGTAGGCTATTCATTACCAACAGTAAATATGAAAATATGCTGGATATGTGAATATCAATGTTTACCTGATAGAAACCAAATGGTACTCTTGGTAAACTTTTTTATTTTTATTTTTTATATGGGCGAGTCTAGTAACTTTGGTCTTCGGCCCGTCACGATTCGCCCGATTCATTAAAGTCCACACCCATTCCCCTGCCGGGACTCGAACCTGGTATCTTCGAGTTTTGGCCTACAGCCGTAGACCGCACGGCTAGTCAGCCGGCAGGTACTCTTTTGTTGAAAAAAAGTATTGTTTTGTTGTCGACTCCTGAAATCAAGTGACGCAAGTGACATTGACGAAAAAAATAAGCTCGAGGTAATCTTTTGTATATAACCTGAAATATATGTGACACAATGTTGTCATATTTTGTACATGGACACATTCAGGTTCAAGGTTTCTTTGTACAATTTAATTGTCAATGTTACTTCTATCGCTTGCATTCTGGACTCCTCGTATCAGAGATATGACATTAGACAAAACATTACTTTTGAAAATTGCAGACGTTTAGTAAGTGTTTGACATATTGATAATGATGGGTGTTCTGCATAAAGACAAATCCTGACCAGTGGGTCTCTGTACAAGGTTGAACCCGATAGTGTTTTTCCATTGCCTTTTAATCGGATGAAGATGATATCCTAAGTAATGGAACTATGGTTTAAAGCGGGCTCCGAACCGCTTGAGTCACAACCGGGAAACGGAACGAGGACCCCTTGATTACAAGGTAGCGATCGAGCGTTACCACTCAGCCACAGGGCTTTGACTTATTAAGAGATTCATATGCAACATTTTTATTTTCAAGGTGTTGTAGGGCCAAGTTGAAATGCTTTAAATGTACCTATCTTTTGTAGAGAGATCAATGTTTGATAGTTAATCTTCACTTGTTATAGCAGATGGAGAGTTTATTGTAGAAGTTTCATTTCAGTTGTAACAAGGGAAAACTTTATAAACGAGAAAAGGAGGATTACTGGTAATAAGGTTAAACACATTATTACAAGAACTGGTGGCGTTTCGGTTTATTATTTCCATGACTTGTGAAACCTGTAAAAATACCAGTAAAACACATCATGTGGAAGAGGAAAGACACAGGAATGACGTGGTCAATAAATTGACAAGGGACTCCCACATCTCTCTCTTCCTGTTGTTCGAAACTTGACAGAAAAGTGACATGAATCAGAGGGTAATCACCGAGGCCAATAGATCTGAATCATGTCAATCAACAACAGATACACACAAAGAGAGAGAACACAAACATTGCAAATTATGAAAGGTGGGTGTCATATCATGGTTCTTTAATAGAGTTCTAAATGAACCTTCAATGGTAGAACCCATATTTATCTCTAACCTCCATCATTATATACAGGATACATGTATATAATATAGATAAATGTATACACAGCATTCCATTTTTGACAATAGTTTAAAGTGTGTGTGTATACAGAATAAACTACACTAGGATAGAAAATAAATTTTACTAACGTATTTCAACTCCTTGACTCGTTCTTCCAAATAAGCTTTATCTTTACAAAACAAACTGAAGTTGTATGCATGGCTTTTAATAAGTAATGTTCACTATTGAGGGGTGAATTCCTCATACCTAAGAAAGAATAAATCAAACAATATTCTTCAACTGTATACAACATTAGTCCTGATTTTGTGGATACATTTTGACTTCAGATGTGGAATTAGCAGAACACTCGATTTATTTGAGAACACGATAAGTAGCAGCACAAACATTTTCATTTGTTGCTCCCCCAACTAAGATAAGCTTTGTTTAACGTTGAGGAAAAAAAGTTAAAGATCTAACATTTTGACGTTTTATTCTACCAAACGGGGAATAAATCTGAATAAAATGTCAAAAAGACATGTTCTCTTAACGATTATATTAAACATGATAATGTCGCATTACCTATGCCTGCAACTAGCTCCGAAAACATTTTGGGCATATCGTCATCAACTTGAAGTTTGCTGGAAGCAGCCCATGATGATTATTGAATGTTAGCATTTCCTATATGGACGTTCTGTATGTTATTACGAAGAGTAAACATGAGTTTCCTCTACATTACAAGTAGCAAGTTCTATGGTATTAGTGTCTCTCCTTTTGGCACAATGTAATAGCTGACTCCGTATAAATTCTCACGGGAAAGTTTGTACGTATTCTAAATTTAAGTATAGTGATATCACTGATGCAATTATACCTTGAAAAACTGGAAAAGTTGTAGTTCTACACATGTTATATAGTTCACGAGAATGGAAGATTCTTTGCATTCAAGTAGTGAAAGTAATGTGTATTTCTTTGTGTAGAGAGTACGTTCAAAACAATGTATCTAAGTAAGCATGTAAAGGAATCACTACTGTTGTCTTGTGTTCTCTATGTAAAAATTTAAGACACACACGTATTTGACATTTTGAGATATCTACAGCTGTTAATTAGAACAGTAGGACACAAATACTGTTTTCAAGGCGTATAGAATCACCTGTAATCTACTTTTCTACTCCGTAGAGTACTTAAGAATCCTTCCTTAGAACCCACGTTTCTACACCATAGAACAAACCCGTATAATATTTAAACACGACCAAACTTTATTCCAACTACTGTTTTATTCAATTCACAGAAACGACTTTTGTTATTCATAAAAATAACCAATAAAAGAAATAGAAATCAGTGTAAAATATAGAAGTATGTAGGAAAATACGTTGATTCCATATTTAAAAATTTCAAATATACAGTTTCTAATGCTTTCTTTTGTTTCTGTTTCTGAAAATGGCTGTGAACTAGGCGAAAAAAGAATATATATATATATATATATATATATATATATATATATATATATAT